>SRLM01001982.1:17973-63042 GCA_015708895.1 Populus ilicifolia | reverse complement strand
CGACACTCCTGCACTTGGGAGAAGACATTAATCTCTTTTTCGTCTCAGCTTCTCATCCAGGTTTCTTAAAAACTAGTAAACATGGTATTTTTTTAGTCAGATTTCCAATACTAAGTCAAGCATGTTTTTTATTAAATAGTAGCTATAAATCATGAATTACATGATGCACCCACTAGGATGCATCTCAAGAGTTAATAGAAGATTAGCTAAAGATTCCTTACTTAGACCATCCTTAATGAACTGTATTTTATCTCCATGGTTTATAGATATCATTCTTAAAGAATGACATTATGCATTACAAGTCTATCTGGCACATTGATTACAGACTTTTAGTCATTTTACACGATGTTTTTTTTTTAAGTGTTTTTACTTGTTCCAAGCATGTGTGAAATAAAGGAATTCCAGGACTCACCTGATAATCGAACCTTTGATTCAATCAACCAGCGAATATCTTTAAGAATTCCATGATTCATTAACAATCTCAATCTTGCACATTTAACATGGTAAATTTTTATAATCGCATTCTGAGACAGAGCGGGAAAATACTTTTTTAATTTTTTAAGATTAATGTCCATTTTCAAATGAAAATTGAAACAGAGATTCAAAGAATTGCACAAATATATACACAGATATTAATTATTGTGGGAAATTAAAAGAACCGACTTAAGTCACGAAGTACCATTATTCGTAATTTGACCGGGGTGAGAGAAACTAACAAAAATCACTAAAAAAGAAACACAAAAATAATGTGAGAAAAACAAAATAATCAATCTTTGTCTATACTATCATTCAAACCAGTTGATTCATTTTCTCTAGGAAAATTATCAAAGTAAGCTTTCAAACAATATCCATTTTCCTTTAAATCATTGTCATTCATTGAATTCTCAATATCACAGGCCCCATAAGGATTGTTCCATCTTAATCTTAGCTCTCTAGGGAATGAATATAGTTGAGAATTATAAAACAAAACATTTTTATCAGTGTCAACTTTTTGACAAATTTCATAAGTTTTGCAGAATGCGTGCGTGTCCTTTAACATGGTGGGCCAATAAAATCTAATTTAAAATATTTTTACAACTGTCTTTTTTGATGAAAAATAACTCTCATATGCTTCAAAATAACAAAGTTTAATAACACTACTTACCTCCTTTTCGGGAATGAATCTTTGAAATATTTGTCAGAACAATATTTGAATAAGTTAGGATTATCCCAATAAAAGTTCTTCACTTTGTTCAAAAACTTTTCTTTGTCTTGGGTACTCCAATCAACTGGCAAATCTTCTAAAATAACAAAATTGATATTTTTATCATACCAAGGCATTGAACTAAGAGAAAGTAAGGATTTGTTAAGAAAGTAATCATCGATTGATGTGATGTTAGATGTCAAATTTGTTGTCACTTTTGACAAAAGATCAACATCAACATTTTCAGTGTGTTTTTATCTGTGATTTTTTCCTCAGAATAAATCATTTACAAATTTTCAGATTCAATTAACTCATTTTTACTTAAAGTAGATTCAAGTTAATCATAAAATAATTCATCAATATGATCTACTTCCTGTAAATCATTATCATCTCTAGGTTATTTGTAAATGTTGAAAACATTCATCTCCAATGTCATATTTCCAAATGATAGCTTCATCAGTCCATTCCTACAATTAATCAATGTGTTCAAAGTTGCAAGAAACAGAAGTCCTAAAAGAATGGAAAATGAATTACATACTTCAACAGGTTGTGTGTCCAAGACAACAAAATCCACATGATAAATGAATTTATCAACTTGTACTAACACATCTTTGACTATTTCTCTAGGCACTTTTACCGATCTATCGGCAAGTAAAAAACTTATAAAAGTTGGCTTTAACTCACCTCGATTGAGACTCTGAAAAATTGAATATGAAAGTAAATTTACACTGGCTCCAAGATCAAGTAAGGCTTTTTCAATTTTATATTCTTCAATAAAGCAAGAAATTATAGGACAACCAATGTCTTTATATTTTAAAGCATGATTGTTATGAAGAATAACACTTACTTGTTTGGTTAAAAAGGCTTTCTTTTTCACATTCAGTTTCCTCTTCACAATGATAGATCTTTCAAAAATTTAGCATAAGAAGAAACGTGTTTAATAGCATTCAACAAAGATATATTGATCCTTACATGTTTGAAAGTTTTTAAAATTTCTGAGTTGTGATTGACTTTCCTTTGTTTGGTCATGGCTTGAGGAAATGGAAGTACTGACAGGGAATCAGTTGTTTCTTTGCAATTTTCATATTCAATCCCTCCTTTACCCTCAGAGATTGACTCATCATCTTTCTCACAAGATTCAAGAGTGAGTTTTTCAATAACCTTACCACTATGAAGAGTAGTGACTGATTTGACTTTATTCATGTGTTGGCTTTCGAAACTACTTGCATTTGTATTATATTGCCCCTAGGGATTTTGTTATGATAGAGATGGAAACTAACCTTTCTTTTGGAAACTTACCTTTCTCTTGGAAATTGAGAGCATATGTCAATTTTGCAAAAGCATCTTTAAAATCTGTCATGTTTTGAGCAAGTTGAGTAATGATTGTCTCTTACTTTTCAATGAATGCATATAATGTTTTCCCAAGATTTCTTCTAGGAGGTGGAGCATAAGGAGGTGTATATCGAAGAAAATTTTAAAAATTATGATGTGCTTGAAATGGTGGTTGTGAAGTTTGTACATTATTATTATCACTCTTCCAACTAAAATTTAGATTATTTCTCTAACTAGGGTTGTATGTTTACTAGTATGGGTCGTGGTTAGCCCTTTGAAAATTGTTTAAAGCATGGGCTTGTTCATGGACACATTCCTTAAAAGAAAGCAAGATTGGAAAGTTAGTGGTTAAGTGTTCATTTATTTCACATATTTGACACAATGTTTTCAACAGATTTTAATTGACCACTCGTTTTCAATTCTAGTGCCTCAACTTTTCTAGCTAAAGATGCAAATTTAGCTTGGACGTCATGATCTTCCCTAAGATTGTACATACCTTCGCTAGAAGTATGAAATTGAGTTTTACTCAGTGCCTTATAGTACCCGAAGTGTTCTAATTTTGAGCATTTTCAGCTAACAAGTCTAAGTACTTCATTGCTTCATCAGGGTCTTTATCGTCAAAAGTTTTATTGCACGTCAATTCAACCATTTGTTTAATTTTAGGTGTTAACCCTTCATAAAAATATAAAACCAATCTCCATGTTTCCAAACCATGATGAGGATAAGTATTAAGCAAGTCTCGATACCTATCCCAACATTGATAAAATGTTCTAATTTTTGAGTAAAAATGGTGATTTATCTTTTAAAAGAGTTTGTTCTGTAAGATGGGAAAAACTTTTTTAAAAACTGCTCTTGCATTTCATCCCAAGCACCAATGGATCCTGATCTTAAATTTTATAGCCATATTTTAGCTTTATCTTTTAATGAAAAAGGAAAAAGCTTTAATCTAATGGTGTTCATGCTACAATTTGAATCTTTATATGCGTTGCAGACCTCCTCAAATTCCCTTAAATGCAAGTATGAATTTTTTAAATCTAAGCCATGAAAAGAAGGTAAAAGTTGAATAATGGCTGGCTTAAAATTAAAATGAGATGCATCAGGAGGAAAAACTATGCATAATGATACACTCGTTCTTGTAGGATTCATGTGGTCTCTAAGTGTTCTAACACGGTTATTCTTATTATTCTCATTATGAAATGATTGATTATCTTCTTTGGCCATATTTTCTAAAAACGATGAGGATACCCTACAAAGTCTACCACTTAATGTACATGACCACACTTTCATACATATGTAGGAATAGAATAAAAGAAAGAAGAAAATAAAAAAAGAAAAAAACAAGAGACAAGAAACAAAGTTATATATAAGAAAAGTGAAAAGAGAAAATAAAATAAATACTATAATTTGTCTAAGAACTGACCTCCCCGGTAACAACGTCAAAAATATGACACAACTAGAAGACTGATGTCTTTTCCCAAGTGTAGGAGTGTCGAAGTAATAAATAACCTGACAAGACTAGGATCGAACCACGATGAGATTAAATGTATAAATTATAGATGACAATAATAAGAACAACAACAACAGTAGTAGTAGTAGTAATAGTGGTGGTGGTGGTAAAAGTTAACTAAGTAAAGAAAAGAAAATGAAAGGCATAAATTTGATATTAATGAAAGCAAAGCATAAACATTACAAAAAATACAAACAGAGAAAGTAAGAGCATGATCTTAATCTAGAAACTAAGATCCCTAAATGCATGACAAATGCCTCCTTTTATAGGCTAAAATTGGAAACTATTGATTTAATGACTAATTGATGAATGGGTGGCCAACTCTTGACTTTGTGACAATCCTTATCTTCTTTTGTCTGCCCAAAACATCATTGATAATGTTAAAATTGGAACCACTTGAAAACATGAAAGTTGGAGAAAATTGTCTCAGATAATTTTGACTTCTAGAACTCTAGACATGGATCAAACACTGAACAATGCTCGGGCTGAAAGACAGATTCAGACTTCTTTGTTGTTGCTACAATTTGAACTTAAAAATGACCTTTTTAAGTCTTGGGCTCCATATAAAAGTTGCAGGCCTATATCTTACCTTTCCATCCATATAAAGTTCAAATTTGAGATCTACAGCTCCAGATATGACCCAATCACCAAATAGTGTTTCGATTTATACTGCACCAGCATCTCTTTTCTAAGTTTAGTCATCTCTTTGTCCTTTCAATTTCAATTCTTTAATTCATCAATCAATCCTTTCATTTATATGATAGGCCTATATTTAAAATGAACATTTACTATAAATTAAAGGTATCTTATATTATTAGATATATTATTATAAAACATGCTTTAGTTAAGAAGTTATTGATGCTTCAAGTGCAAAATGATGATATAAAACCTTAATAAAAATATATTTTTAAGTATTAATCACTATGTTGAGCATATTCTTTATGGAAATGGGCCATTATTCATAAAATGTACAACATATATCTCCACAATGATGAGACTTAAGAGTCAATATGAGATTATAAAAGGACTCTCTATATTTTGAAATAAATATCATATTTTGATAATTTTCACAGGTTTTGCAGAATGTATATGAGTTCTTAAACATGGTGGGCAAATAAAATCCATAGTGGAAGATTTTTTGGTCGTCTTCTTTGATAAGAAATGACTTCTACAAGCTTAAGAGAGATAAAATTTAATGACACTACTTACATCATTGTCAGGAATGCAACTTTGAAATATTTGATCATAACAATATTTGAATAAGTAAGGGTCATACCAATAAAAATTATGCACATTGCTTAAAAACTTTTTTTTATCTTGATTATCCAAATGAGCTGGTAAAAATCCTAAAGCAAGAAAATTGATATTTTTAGTGGACCAAGGCACTGAACTAAGAGAAAGTAAAAATTCAACAAGAAAGTTATCATCGATTGGTGTGATGTCAAATGTAAATTTATTGCCAATTTTGACAAATGATCCACGCAACATTTCTAATGCCTTTTTCATCCTTGATTTCTTCCTATTTAAAAGTCTCAAAGATTTTACAATTATGATTAACTTCCCTTTGTTTGGTCATAGCATGAGGCAATGGAAATACTGGTAGGGAATCAGTCTTTTCATTGCAATGTTTAGATTCAACCCCTTCCTTACCCTTAAAGATTGACCCATTATCTTTCTTACAAGGTTTAAGAGTGAGTTTTTTAATAATGTTACCACTATGAAGAGTGATGACTGATTTGACTTGATCCATGTATTAACTTCCAGAACTACTTGCATTTGTATTGAATTGCCCTTTGAGATTTTGTTGTGATTGAGATAGAAACTTACTTTTCTCTTGAAAACTGAGAGCAGATGCGAGTTTTGCAAGAATAACTTTAAAATCTGTTATGCTTTGAGCAAGTTAAGTATTGATTATCTCTTGCTTTTTAATAAATGCATACAATTTTTCCTCAAAATTACTTCTAGGAGGTGGAGCATAAAGAGGTGCATATTCATAAGAATTTTAAAAATTGTGGTATGTTTGAAATAATGGTTGTGAAGTTTGTACATTGTTATTATCACTCTTCCAGCTGAAATTTGGGTGATTCCTCCAACCAGGGTTGTATATTTGCGAGTATGGGTTGTGGTTGGGCCTTTGAAAACTATTTAAAGCATAAGCTTGTTTATAGAGACATTCCTTAAAAGAAGGCAAGGTTGGACAGTCATTGGTTGAGTGTTTATTTTCTTCACATATTTGACACACAATGTTTTCAACAGATTTTAATTGACCACTCCTTTTCAATTTAATGCCTCAAATTTTTTAGCTAAAGATGGAAACTTGACTTATAGGTCATGATCTTCCATAAGGTTGTACATAAAGAAGCAAACTTGACTTAGAGGTCATGATCTTCTATAAGGTTGTACATAAAGATGCAAACTTGACTTAAAGGTCATGATTTTCCCTAAGGTTGTACATACCTCTACTATATGTATGAGGTTGAGTTTTACTCGGTGCCTTATAAGTACCTATAATGTCCCAATTATGAGCATTTTCAGTCAACAAGTCTAAGTACTTCATTGCTTCATCAGGGTCTTTATCTTTAAAAGTTCCATTGCACAACAATTTAACCATTTATCTATCTCTAGGTGTAAAGCCTTCATAAAAATATGAAATTAATCTCTATATTTCAAAACCATGATGAGGGCAAGTATTAAGTAAGTATCGATATCTATCCTAACAATGTTCTCTTGGTTCTTGAGTGAAAGTGATAATTTATCTTTTGAAAGAATTTGTTCTGTGAGATGGGAAAATTTTTTTTTAAAACTACTGTTGCATTTCATCCCAAACACGAATGGATCCTAGTCTCAAATTTTATAGGCATGTTTTAGCTGTATCTTTTAATGAAAAACGAAAAAGCTTTAATCTAATGGTGTTCACGCTACAATTTAAGTCATTATAGGTGTTCCAGACCTCCTCAAATTCCCTTAGATGCAAGTATGAATTTTCTAAATCTAAGCAATGAAAAAAAGATAAAAGTTGAATAATGGTTGGCTTAAAATTAAAATGAGATACATCAGGAGGAAAAACTATACATAATGGTGCATTTGTTCTTGTGGGATTCATGACGTCTCTAAGTGTTCTAATATGGTTATTCTTATTATTCTCATTATAAAGTGATTGATTATCTTCTTCAACCATATTTTCTAAAAATGATAAGCATACCCTACAAAGTCTACTACTTAAAGTACGTGACCAACTTTCAATTAGAAGAAAACAAAAGAAGAAGAAATAAAATAAAATAAACAAATTTAGATACAAGAAAAGTGAAAAGAGAAGATAAAATAAATACTACAATTTGTATAAGAACTTACCTTCCTAGCAACGGCGCCAAAAACTTGACTTGTTCAAAAGATTAATGTCTTCTCTCAAGTGCAGGAGTGTCAAAGTAATAAATAACCTGACAAGACCAGGGTCGAACCAAAGAGAGGTTAATTGTATAAATTATAAATAATAATAATATAACAACAATAATAGTAATAATAGTAGTAGTAGTAGCAGCAGCAGCAGCAGTAGTAATAAAGAAGAAGAAGAATTTGATGAGAACTTTAAGATAGAAGATTAACGTAAGGATTAAACAATGATAATAACAAATGTCAAGGTTAGAGACTCCACTACTAGTATGTCAAACAAGTATGGTATAAACTCTTATTATTCAATTGGAAACCACATACAAAGAAAATTCCAATCAGATTATAGATTGTTAACATGATTGCATTAATCATCTTATTTGATTAATGGTAATACTTGTAAATCTTGTCAAGCATTCATGATTATAACTTAAAGATTATACCATACAATATGAACTATGAAAGTGTCAAGTATTTGTTGTACCAAGTGTTATACAACATAAATCAAGATTAGTCATTTAACAAGCAAAGTATTAAAGAGTGAACAAGATAACAAATATAAAACATGTTATTATTAAACATTAAAGTCCATGTTAAGTTTACACTATACTTATTCTTACATCATTAGTGTAACTTTTTCACCTTGACATAATAAACTTAGCTAAACATAATGAAAGAGAGAAAAATAAATAAATAACATAAGAATATAAATTAGATAAAAGTTAATTAAGTTAAGAAAAGGAAATGAAAGTCATGAACAAGATATTAATGAAAGTAAAACTTAAGCATTACAAAAAAAAAAAGCAAGAATATAATCTTGATCTGGAGACCAAGATGCCTAAATACATAGCACATGCCTCCTTTTATAGGCCAAAATTGAAAACTATTGATTTGATGACTAATTGATGAATGGGTGTCCAACTCTTGACTTGGTGACAATCCTTATCTTTTCTTGTCTGCCCAAAACATCATTGATAATGTCAAAATTCGAACCACTTAAGAACATAAAAGTTGTAGGAAATTATCTCAGCTTTTTAGAAAAAATAATGAAGTCATTCGGACTTCTAAAACTCCATATATAAGCCAAATGCTGAATATTGTTTGGGCTACAGGACAGATTCGAACTTCTTTATTGTTGCTATAATTTGGACTTCAAAAAAGCCTTTTTAAATCTTGGGCTCCATATGAAAGTTGTAAGCCTATGTCTTACCTTTCCATTCATATAAAGTAGACCTAAATCCAAGATTTTTATCTTTAAATATGATGTAATTACCGAGCGTTATTCTAGTTTGGACTGCACCGGCATCTCTTTTTTAAGTTTAGCCATCTATTTATCCTTTTAATTTCAATTTTTAAACTTATCAATTAATACTTTCATTTATGTTGTAGGCCTGTATTTAAAATGAAAATTCATCACAAATGAAAAGTATCTTATATTATTAGATATGTTATTATAAAATATACTTTAGTTAAAGAATTATTGATATTTCAAGTATAAAATAATAATATAAAACCTTGATAAAAATGCACTTTTAAGTATTAATCAACCATCCTTAATAAATTGTATTTTATCTTCATGGTTTATAGATACCATTTCTAAAAAATAAAATTGTGTAGTACAAGTCCATTTAGCATATCAGGGATAGACTTTTAGTCATTTTGCACGGTGTTTTTTTTGCAAAAGTGTTTTTATCTGTCCTAAGCATATATGAAATAAAAGAATTAGAAAACTCACCTGATAATCTAACATTTGCTTCAATTAGCCAGCGAATCTTTTCAGGAATTCCATGGTTCATTAATAACCTCAATCTTGCACACTTGGCTCGGTAAATTTTTATAATCACATTGTGAGGCAAAGTGGAAAAATATTTTTTTAATTTTTCAAGAGTGAAGTCCATTTTTTAAGATGAGAAGTGGAAAAGAGATGCAAAGAAAAGAGAAGGAACAAGGAATTGAACAAATATTTACATAATTATTAGTTATCATGAAAAACTAAAAGAACCGACTTAAGAGTTACGGAGTACCGTTATCCATTATTTAAGCGAGGTGAGAGAGATTAGCAAACCAAGAGTCACACACAAAAAAAACATAAAAGTAGTGTCAAAAAATGAAATAATCAACGTTTATCTACAGGATCATTCAAACTAATGGATTCATTTTCACTATGAAATTTATTAAAGTAAGCTTTCAAACGATATCCATTTACCTTAAAAACATTGTCATTCTTTGGATTCTCAATATCAAAGGTCCTATAAAAAGGTGATCTAATAAAATCTATTTTGAAAGATTTTCACATCTGTTTTTTTTATTAGAAATGACTCTCACATGCTTCAAAATAACAAAGTTCAATGACATTACTTACCTCATTGTTAGGAATGCATCTTTGAAATATTTGATCATGATAATATTTGAATAAGTTAGGGTCATCCCAATAAAATTTCTTCACTTTATTCAAAAACATTCCTTTGTCTTGAGTGCTCCAATGAGCTGACAAATCTTTTGAAGTAAGAAAATTGATATTTTTAGCAAATTAAGACATTAAACTAAGAGAAAGTAAGGATTCATTAGATAAATGCTCATCGATTGGTGTGATGTCAGATGTCGAATATGTTATCACTCTTAACAAAAGATTCGAATTAACATTTTTTATGTCTTTTTCATCCGTGATTTCTTCTTGAGAATAAATTATTTGCAAATCTTCAGATTCATTCAACTTAATTTTAACTTAAAGTAGATTTAAGTTGATCATAAATTAATTCTTTAATATGATCTACTTCTTGTAAATCATTATCATCTTCAACTTGCTTGCAAATATTGAAAATATTCATCTCTAATATCATGTTTTTAAATGATAGCTTCATCAGTCCATTCTTATAATTAATTAATGCATTAAAAGTTGCAAGAAATGGACATCCTAAAATAATAGAAAATGAATTACATGCTTTAACAGGTTATCATTCAAAGACAATAAAATCTATAAGATAAATGAATTTATCGACTAATACTAACACATCATTAACTATTCTTCT
Organism: Populus ilicifolia; assembly: GCA_015708895.1. NCBI lineage: Eukaryota > Viridiplantae > Streptophyta > Magnoliopsida > Malpighiales > Salicaceae > Populus > Populus ilicifolia. The sequence continues at coordinate 52,604 of SRLM01001982.1, read as the reverse complement.
AGATACTTTTATAGATTTATTAACAAGTAAAAGTGTAACAGAAGTTGGTTTTAACTCACCTAGATTGAGACTCTAAAAGACTGAATATGAAAGTAAATTTTCACCAGCTCCAAGATCAAGTAAAGCTGTTTTAATTTTATGTTTTCCAATAAAGCAAGAAATTATAGGATAACCAGAGTCTTTATATTTCAAAACATTATTATTTTGAAGAATGACACTTACTTGTTCGGCTAAAAAGCCTTTTTTTTTCACATTCAATTTTCTCTTCACAATTTATAAATCTTTCAAAATTTCAGTATAAGAATAAACCTGTTTAATAGCATCCAGCAAAGGTATATTGATCATTATCTCTTTGAAAGTTTCAAATATTTCAGAGTTGTGATTGATTTTTTTTTTTGGTCATGACATGAGGAAATGAAAGTGCTGGCGGGGAATCAGTCTTTTCTTTACAATATTTAGATTGAACCAATTCCTTACCCTCAGAGATTGACTCATCATCTTTCTCACAAGATTTAAGAGTGGGCTTTTCAATAACCTTACCACTACAAAAAGTAATGACTGATTTGACTTAATCCAAGTGTTGACTTATTTGACTTGATCCAAGTTTTGGTTTCCAAAACTACTTGCATTTGTATTGTATTACCCCTTGAGATTTTATTGTGGTTGAGATGAAAACTTACCTTTCTCTTAGAAACTGAGAACAGATGCCAATTTTGCAAAAGTATCTTTAAAATTTATCATGCTTTGAGTAAGTTGAGTATTCATTGTCTCTTGCTTATCAATAAATACATATAATATTTTTTCAAGATTTCTTCTAGGAGATGGAGTATAAGTACATATTCATGAGAGTTTTAGAAATTATGGTGTGCTTAAAATGATAGCTGTGAAGTTTATACATTACTCTTCTAGCTAAAATTTGAGTGATTTCTCAAATCAGGGTTATGCATTTATGAGTATGGGTTATGATTGGGCCTTTGGGAACTATTTAAAGTATAGGCTTGTTCATAAAGACATTCCTTAAAAGAAAGCAAAGTTGGATACTTATTAGTTGAGTGTTTATTGGTTTTATAAATTTCACACATTATATCTTGAATAGATTTTAATTGACCACACTTTTTAATTCTAGTGTCTCAATCTTCCCTAAGGTTGTACATATATCCACTAAATGTATGAGGTTGAGTTTTATCTAATGCCATATACATACCTACAGTATTTCATTGCTCAAGATCTTTATCTTCAAAAGTTGCATTGCACATCAATTTCATCATTTGTCTATCTTTATGTGTTAACCTTTCATAACAATATAAAACCAATCTCCATGTTTCAAAACCATGATGAGGATAAGTATTAAGTAAGTCTTGATATCTATCCTAATATTAGTAAAATGTTTCTCCTAACTTTTGAATGAAAGTGGTGATTTGTTTTTTGAAAGAGTTTGTTCTATAAAAAGAAAACAAATTTTTTAAAAAAATATTGTTGCATTTTATCTCAAGTACAAATGGATCTTAGTCTCGAATTATGTAGCAATGTTTTAACTTTATCTTGTAATGAAAAAGAAAAAACTTTAATCTGATAGTGTTCATGTTATAATTTGAGTCATTATAGGTGTTACAAATTCCTTTAAATACAAATATGGATTTTCTAAATCTAAGCCATGAAAAGAAAGTAAAAGTTGAATAATGTCTGACTTAAAATTAAAATGAGATGCATCAGGAGGAAAAACCATGCATAATGGTGCACTTGTTCTTATGGGATTCATGTGGTCTCTAAGTGTTTTGACACAGTTATTCTTATTATTCTTATTATGAAGCGACTGGTTATCTTTTTCGATCATATTTTCTGAAAATGATCAAGATATCCTATAAAGTCTACCACTTAATATACGCGACCAAACTCTCATGTACATGTAGTAATAGAATAAAAGGAAGAAGAAAACAAAAAAAAGGAAACAAAACAAAAAAAAATAGAGTGAGATACAAGAATTTACCTTCCCGATAACAGCGCCAAAAACTTGATACAACTAAAAGATTGATATCTTTTTCTAAGCGCAAGAGTATCGAAGTAATAAGTAACCCTGCAAGACTAGGGTCGAACTATAGGAAAATTGATTATATAAATTATAAATAACAATAATACAATAGCAACAATAATAGTAATAATATAATAGTAATTGTAGTAGTAGTAGTAGTCATAATAATAATAAATAAAAAAAAAGTTGATGAGAACTTTGATATGGAAGATCAATGTGAGGATCAAACAATGATAAAAATAAATATCAAGGTTAGAAGATCTACTAATGGTATTTCAAATAAGTATAATATAAAATCTTATTATTTAAATGAAAACCACACATAAAGAAAGTTTCAATCAGATTATAAATTGTTAACATGATTACATTAGTTATCTTATTGAAATAATATTAATACTTGTGAATGTTGTTAGGTATTCATGATTATAACTTATGTTAATAATAAATCAAGTTCTTTTCATAGCACAAGCATTAGTTATACCATACGGCTGGACTATGAAAGTATCAAGTATTTATTATACCAAGTGTTATACAACATAAATCTAGATTAACTATTTAACAAGCAAATTATTAAGAGTAAACAAGATAACAAATATAAAACATATTAGTATCAAATATTAAAGTCCATGTTGAGTTTACACTATATTTATTTTTACACCATTAGTGTAACTTTTTACCTTGATATTATAAACTTACATAAATATAACAAAAAAAGAGACATATAAATAAACAACATAAGAACATAAGTATAGTAAAGGAAATAAAAAGCATAAACAAGAGATTAAGAAAAATATGACATGAAACAATACTTAAACATTACAAAAATATAAAGAAAGAAATAACAAGCATGATCTTGATCTAAAAATCAAGATACCTAAATGCATGGCAAATACCTCCTTTTAGAGGCTAAAATTAAGAACTATTGATTTGTTGACTAATTGTTGAGTGGGTGGTCAACTCTTAACTTAGTGACAATTCTTATTTTTTTGTTTGAATATAACGTCATTGATAATGTTAGAATTTGAACCAACCTTTCTCAGTTTTCCAGAAAAAAATTAAGGTCATTTGGACTTCTAGAACTCGAGATATGGGTTGAACACTAAGCAATGTCTAAGTTGCCGGATAGATTTGGACTTCTATGTTGTTGCTAAGATTTGGACCTCCAAATAGTAGAATTGAGTCCTCCCTTCCTATCAAAGTTTTAGGCTTATATCTTAACTTTCTATCCATATAAAATAGATCTAAATTTGAGATCTACAGCTCTATATATGACTTAATTACAAAACAATGTTCCAATTTGGATTACACCAACATCTCTTTAAGTTTGACCCTTTCTATGTCCTTTCAATTTCAATAATTCAAATTATCAATCAATCCTTTCATTTATATGATAGGCCTGCATTTAGGATGAATATTTACTATAAATTATAGATATTTTATGGTATGAGACTTGTTATTATAAAACATGATTTAGTTAAGGAGTTATTAATATTTCAAGTGCAAAATGATGATATAAAACCTTGATAAAAATGCAATTTTAAATATCAATCAACCTTCTTTTAAGGAATGCCTCCATAAATAAGCTCATAATTTAAATAATTTTTAAAGGCCTAATCATAACTCATATTTATAAACATATAACATTGGTTTGAGAAATCACCTAAATTTTTGCTAGAAGAGTGATAATAATAATGCTCAAACAGGTACTGTTTCAAACCCACTATAATTTTCATGGATATTCACCTCCTTATACTTCATCTTTTAGAAGAAATCTTGAGGAAACATTTCATAATTGAAAAGTAAAAGGTAATCAACACTCAACTTGCTCAAGCCATGACAAATTTTAAAGATACTCTTGTAAAATTCACATCTGCTCTTAGTTTTTAAGAGAAAGGAAAGTTTTCATATCAACCATAGCATAATATCAAGAGGCAATACAATATAAATTCAAGTAGTTCTGAAAGTCAATAGATGGATCAAGTCAAACCAGTCATCACTCTTTGCAGTGATAAGGTTATTGAAAAACTCACTTTTGAACCTTATGAGAAAGATAATGAGTTAATTTGTGAGGGTAAAAAAGAGGTTAAATCTAAACATTACAAAGAAAAGATTGATTCCTTGTCAGTATTTTCATTTACCCATGTCATAGCCAAAAAAAAAAGTCCATCATAACTTTGAAACTTTCAAACAAGTAAGGATCAATATATATTTGTTAGATGTTACTAAACAAGTACCTTTTATGATAAATTTTTCAAAGATTTGTGCATTGTAAAGAGAAAACTGAATGTGAAAAAGAAAGCTTTTTTAGCCAAACAAGTAAATATCATTCTTCAAAACAATAATGCTTTGAAATATAAAGACCCTGGTTATCCTACAATTTCTTGCTTCATTGGAGAACATAAAATTGAAAGAGTTTTACTTAATCTTAAAGCTAGTGTGAATTTACATCCATATTCAGTTTTTTAAAGTCATAATCTAGGTAAGTTAAATTCAATTTCTATAACTGTTTTACTTGCTGATAGATCTATAAAAATATCTAGAGCAACAATTAAAGATGTGTTAGTACAAGTTGATAAATTTATTTATTTTGTGGATTTTATTATCTTAGATACACAACTTGTTGAAGTATGTAATTTAATTTCTATTATTATAGGATGTTCATTTCTTGTAACTTCTAACACATTGATTAATTGGAGACCAATACATTGAAGTTATTATTTGAAAACATGATATTGGAGATTAATATTTTCAACATTTGCAAACAACCTACAGATGATAATGATTTATAAGAAGTGGACTTTTTTGAAAAATTAGTTCATGATCAATTTGAAACTACTTCTAATGAAATTGAGTTTAATGAACTGAAGATATGTAAATGGTTTGAAATTATTAGAGACCACAACTAAAGAATTGTCACAACAATCAATTCTATACCTTCAAGTGTTCAACCACCAAAACCTGATTTGAAATCATTACCATTTAATCTCAAATACTCATTTTTTCAAAGAAAATAAAGTTTTTTCTATAATAATCTCTTCCAAACTTAATGCACATCAACAAAGTAAGTTATTACTGACTCTGAAAATACACAAAAATACATTAGGATGGACAATAGCTGACCTAAAAGGAATTAGTCCTTTGATTTGCACACACAAAATTTATTTAGAGAAAAATTATAAATCCTCTAGAGAAATGCAATGAAGGCTTAATCCTAATATAAAAGAAGAAGTGAAAAATAAAGTCATTAAGCTTTTAGATAATGGAATCATTTATCCTATTTTCGATAGTAAATGAGTAAGTCCTACCTAAATTATTCCCAAGAAGTCTGAAGTCACTGTAATAATAAATAAGAAAAATAAGTTAGTTGCAACTAAAACTATTATTGGTTAATGTATGTTCATTGACTATAGAAAACTTAATTCATTGACTAGAAAAAATCATTTTCCCTTACCTTACATGGATCAAATCCTAGAAAGACTTTCAAGTCATGAATTTTATTGTTTCCTAGATAGCTATCAGGTTACAATCAAATTAAAATTACATTTCAAGATCAAGAGAAAATCACATTCACATGTTTGTTTGATAGGTTTACATATTGAATAATACCTTTCAGATTATATAATGCACTAGTCACTTTTTAAATATGCATGCTCGATATATTTAGTGATATAGTTAAATGTTTTCTTGAAATTTTTATGGATAATTTTTTTATTTTTGGCAATTTATTTGATGATTGTTTGACTAACTTAGAAAAGGTTTTAAGCAGGTGTAAAGAGAAGAATGTTATATTAAATTGGGAAAAATATCATTTTATAGTAACAAATAGTAATGTCTTTGGTCATATTGTTTTATTGAAATGAATTGAGGTAGACAAATCTAAAATTTTATTGAAATGTATTGAGGTTGACAAATCTAAAATTAAGTTAATTGTTAACTTATCAACACCAAAATCTATTAAAGATGTTAGATCATTCTTAGAACATACTGGTTTTTATAGATGGTTCATTAAAGATTTTAGTGTAATATCTAAACTATTATATAACCTTCTAATAAAGAAAAATGTTTTTGAATGAACTAAACAATGTGAAAAAACCTATGTTAAACTTAAAAGTTTGCTTACTTTTGCTCCAATCATTCAACCTCCTAATTGGTCATTACCTCTAAAATAATATATGATGTTAGTGATTATACCGTAGGTCCTGTCTTAATAATAATAAAAAGAAAAAGAAACCGTATGTAATTTACTATGCAAGTAAAACTTGAAATGGTGCTTGAATGAATTATAATATCACTGAAAAGGAATTACTTATAAAACAACTGAAACCTTGTCATCGATGTGCCAAATAGGCTTGTAATGCATAATGTCATTCTTTAGGAATGATATCTACAAACCATGAAGATAAAATATAATTCATTAAGGATGGCTTGAGTAAAAAGTATTTAAATAATCTTCTATTAACTCTTGAGATACATCCTAGTAGAGATGTGTATCATATAATTCATGATTTATTGCTCTATTTTCATAAACAACATGGTCAACTTGGTCTTGGGAATCTAATTAAAAAAAGATCTTATTTGTTAGTTTTTAAGAAAATTGGATGGAAGCGTATCTCTAACTTATAGAGGGCATTTAAGCTCTTCTTGAATATAAAACCAAGGAAAGATATCAGTCATAATCATAATTACAATTGAAGCTTTAGTTTATAAGAAATTGTTTTTTGGTTTTATTAATAGCATATTATTTTATTTTGTTATTTCTTATATTGTTTTAAGTGTATTTCAAAATTATTAGTATTTGTTATTTTAGGTGATGTTTTCTATACTCTATCTTTCTACGTAGGACATTGAGGACAATGTTTCGTTTTGGTTGGAGGAAGGTTAGTAATAGTTTATATTGAAAAAATAACAATATTTTCTATTTTATAAACTATATGCAAAATTATTTTTACTAGGATGATAGAGTAAATGAGCTCTTTTATTAAAGTGACTCTCGAGACGCATCTTAGTAAACATTCTTAATAAAATCTATCAAAATACTTCTTAAAATAGTCAAGTTTACAAACTCTCACATTATTATCAATTGATTCTGCTGATATATTCATTTAACAAGTATTTTTAAACATTTATTTTCACACACACACTTTAACATATGATTATGGGTTGCATATTAGATTATTATATTATTTATAATTTTTTGTTAAAGGTAACAATAAAGGGAAATTGATAGTATATAATTTATATAAAAAATTTAATGATAATAAAATCATAGATAAGTTTGATTTTGTAGTCTCCCTAACCTAAAAAATTAAGTCTGAAGGGGTATTTTAAAATCTAGTACCTTAAAGTCGATTGACTTGGGAGCTATTGACTGATTAGTACTCAAAAGTGCATTTTTATCATGGTTTTATATCATCATTTTGCATTTGAAGTATCAATAACTCCTTAACTAAAGTACGTTTTATAATAATTTATCTAATAATATAAGATACCTTTAATTTGTGGTAAATGTCCATTTTAAATGCAGCCCTATCACATAAATAAAAGGATTAATTGATGACTTTAAGAACTTCAATTGCAAAGGCAAAGAGATGATCAAACTTAGAAAAGAGATGTCGATGCAATCTAAATCAGAACATTGTTCGATAATTGGGTCATATCTGGAGCTATAGATCTCAGATTTAGGTCTACTTTATATGGATGGAAAGGTAAGTCATAGGCCTACAACTTTCATATGGAGCCCAAGATCTAAAAAGGTCATTTTCAAGTCCAAATTGTTGCAATAATAAAGAAGCTCGAATCTATCCTCCAGCCTAAGCACTGTTTAGTATTGTAGCCATATCTGGAGTTCTAGAAGTCGAAATGAGCTGAATTTTTTGCACAAGAAAGCTGAGACAATTTTCTAGAACTTTCATGTTTTCAAGTGGCTCTAATTTTGACGTCATCAATGACGTTTTGGGTAGACAAGAGAAGATAAGGATTGTCACCAAGTCAAGGATTGACCACCTACTCATCAATTAGTCATCAAATCAATAGTTCCCAATTTTAGCCTATAAAAGGAGGCATTTGCCATGTATTTAGGCATCTTAGTGTCCAGATCAAGATCATGCTCTTCTTTTCTCTCTTTGTATTTTTTGTAATGTTTATGCTTTGCTTCCATTAATATTATGTTTATGCCTTTCATTTCCTTTCCTTTACTTAGTTAATTTTTATGTTCTTATTTTGTTTATCTATTTTTCTTTCTTCCATTATGTCTACCTAAGTTAATTATGTCAAAGTGAAAAAGTTACACTAATGGTGTAAGAATAAGTATAATGTAAACTTAATATGGACTTTAATGTTTGATACTAATATGTTTTATTTTTGTTATCTTGTTCACTTTTTAATACTTTGCTTGTTAAATAACTAATCCTGATTTATGTTGTATAACACTTGGTACAATAAATGCTTGGCACTTTCATAGCCCATACTATATGGTATAACCGACACCTGAGTTATGAAAGGAACTTGATTTGTTGTTAACATAAGTTATAATCATGAATGCTTGACGAGATTTACAAGTATTAGCATTAATTGAATAAGATGACTAATGTAATTATGTTAACAATTTATAATCTGATTGGAACCTCCTTTATGTGTGGTTTCCAATTGAATAATAAGAGTTTATATTAGACTTGTTTGACATAATATTAGTGGAATCTCTAACCTTGACATTTGTTATTATCATTGTTTAATCCTTACTTTAATATTTTATCTTAAAGTTCTCATCTTCTTCTTCTTCTTTATTATTGTTGTTATTATTATTATTATTATTATTATTATTATTAGTATTAGTATTATTACTACTAGTATTATTAGTACTATTATTATCATTATTATTATTGCTGCTATTACTATTATTGTTGTTATTGTATTATTGTTATTTATAATTTGTACAATAACCTCCTTGTGGTTCGACACCGGTCTTGCCAGGTTATTTATTACTTCGACACTCTTGCACTTGAGAAAAGACATCAATCTTTTCGTCGTGTCATTGACCCAATGCTTATTACATGGGTTAAAGAGAAAAACTTAAGGGAATCAAACATTACACTATCTACGTATCAATATCTGCAACCCAAGTTACTAAACTCTTAAGGGTGTCTCAACACCTAATGCCCTAAAACCAACTAGTTTGGGAGTTATTAGTCGAAAACTCATTACATAGGTTAAAGATGCATCGTCTTATATGTATATATATTAAAGTAAAAATAAAAATAAAATAATCCCAATCTAAGGAAATTTAACCTTAGAAAAATATTAGAATAAAATATTATTTTCTTCCAATAAAAGCTTCATCATTTCTGTTTCCATACATTAAGCATATAAAAAGAAGATTTATTAATATCTTGTTTAAAAAGTATAAAGCAGATATATAAATTTAATAAGAGTTTGTTTATTTGGATAGATTAATGGAAGTTGAATAATAAATGTCTTGCTTCGTAGAACTTGCAATTTTTTTCTATTTTAACATTTTAATTACTATGGACTGGTAATAAGTTGGTTGGAGGGGTGATTAATACTTAAAAGTGTATTTTTATTAAGATTTTATATCATCATTTTGCACTTGAAGTATCAATAACTCCTTAACTAGAACATGTTTTATAATAATAAATATAATAATATAAGATAGCTTTAATTTATAGTAAATGCTTATTTTAAATGCAGATACATCTCATAATTTAAAGGATTAATTAATATGATTAACTATTGAATATGAAAGGATAAAGAAAAGGGTAAGCTTATAAAAGAAATGTTGATTTAATTCAAACCGAAACATTATTTAGTCATTGTGTCATATCTAGAAAGCTAAGACATAGGTCTAAAACATTTATAAGAGTCCAAGACTCAATTCTACTGTTTAGAGGTCTAAATTTTAGCATCCAAAGAGAAGTTAAAATCTGTCCTGCAGTTTAGACATTATTCAATGTTTAGCCTATATCTCAAGTTCTAAAAGTCCAAATGAGCTCTTTTAAAAGTCAAAAGGTGGTCACCCACTCAATAATTAGTCATGAAATAAATAGTTTCAAATTTTAGTATATAAAAAGAGGTATTTGTCATCCTTTTAGACATCTTGGTTTTTATATCAAGATCATTTCCTTACTTACTTTCTTTCTTTGTAGTTTTAATGTTATAGTTGCATTCCATGTTATAGTTTTATTAATATCTTATTTATATCTTTATTTTCTTTATTATATTTATATAATTATGTTCTCATCTTATTTATTTATGTTTCTCTTCTTCATAATGTTTAGCTAAGTTTAATATGTCAAGATGAAAAGATTTCACTAATAGTGTTAGGATGTGTATAATATAAACTCAATATGGACTTTAATGCTTACATCTAAAAAAGTTTGTTATTAACATGCCTTATTATTTTTATCTTATTAATTTTTAATACATTACTTGTTAAATAGTTAATCTAAATTTATATTATATAACATTTAGTACAATAAATGCTTGATCTTTCATAGACAACTATATGGTATAACCGACACTTGTATTATGAAAGGAACTTGATTTATTGTTAACATAAGTTAGTATCATGAATTCCTGATAAAATTTAAAAGTATTGGTGTTATTTAAATAAGATAATTAATATGATCATGTTAATAATCTATAATGAATTATGAATGACAAATTATTTAATTAAAACCTTTTTTGTGTGTGGTTTCTAGTTCAGTAATAAAAAAAGTTTATATTATATTTATTTGAAATATCATTAGTGGATCATCTAACCTTGATATATTTTTTATTATTGTTTAATCCTCATATTAATCTCACATCTTAAAATTCTCTTTAACTTATTATTATTATTATTATTATTATATAGTTAATTTCACTGTGATTCAACCTTGGTCTTGCCAGTTCATTTATTACTTCGACACTCTTGTCATTGAAATAAGATATCAATCTTTTGGTTTGTCATCAACCTTTTTTTATTTTTTAAATATATTTTATATTCATTAAAATACTATATTTCTCCTAATCAACTTGATTATAACTAAAAACTACGTTGAAAATGCAAAAAATCACTTGGATGCCACTTTTAAAAAATTTTGTTTGAAAGATAATTGAAACATTTTACGATACTTTATAAATGAGAAAATTTCAATGTTTCCTCAATAAAATTGATAGTAACCAATAAACTTGTGAAAAGATCGTATTACCCCCAATATCTAATTCAATAATTTGTTATGAAAGGAAAAATCATTTTTACATTGTTCAAGTTAATCATGATCCCTCGTAATGAACAATATTTTTCCAAGGTGAATTAGCATTTGTTAATGGTATATAACTAGATAAGTAGTATACATTATGTCACTGATCAACCTAATTTATTTTCAATATTAAAAAAAATGTCAAGGCAATGTAAACATTCTTAAAAAGAGCAAAAAAAAAACTTGAGACTGTAGTTATTGACTCGATTGAGTTTAATAAACTTGGATAATTCAATAACACAAATAAAAAAATACAATAATGATAACTAAAGTGAAAAAACTATTTTAAAATGGTAAAAAAACTAGACCCAAGCCTTTTTAAGTTAACATATCAAATATACAACTTGTTTATGACATCAAGGTTACTTTGCTGAAAATAAATTGAATAAAATCATTATATTATATTATCAAACTATCCAATGCTAAAAGATAAAACTTATAAAATATGATTAATAGAAATATAAAAAAAATACTTGAATTAAACTAGATTAACCCCCTGACCCTTAATCAAGGGTATAAAATTAGAAAAATCTCTTAGAAAAGAAATCAAGAAATAAAAGCACGAGATCATTTCTCAATCAATCAAATATTAAAAGATAAAATTGAAATAAAACTAAATTTTTTAAAAACCAAATGTTTGAAGATCTTATCTAATAATGAATGATGAATTAAATGAAAATATGATAACCTCATAGAAAATTAAAAAAAAATATGAAGCTCAATTTTTAGTAAACAAAATATTAAAAAAAATTATAGAAAAAAATATAATATAAAAAAGGCTAACAAAACTCAAACCAAATCCACTCTACTAACATTTAAAACCTTTAACCTAGTTGTCATACCTTAGTAATCCCTATAAAAATAAATTAAATAAAATTATGAAACTTAATCTAACAACCTAATATTTAAGGGTATGATAACCTAAGTTGTTTTCAAAATTGATGAAAAATCAAATAAAAATAAAATTAAAAAATATAATGGAACCGATCTCCAATTAAATAAATATTAAATAGTAAAACTAAAAAAAAAACATAAGCTTAAAAAAAACCAAACTCATGCAAATCTCTAAAAAAATAGTTTAATTTTTTAAATATGCTACTTGTGAAATCCTACATCTCAGCTTAATTAAGAAGTTCAATTCATAAAAATTTAATGCTGAAAGATGACAGAAATATCAATTTTAAAAACTTGTTATGAAAACAATTAACAATCAAACAATGAAGATCAATCCTAATAGAAAAAAATATGGGAATGAAATCACAAAAACAACTCAATTTTAAAAATAAAATAAATAATAATAATAAAAAGAATAAAAATCAAATTTGATATAGAAACAAATTAAATAAGGATAAAATTAAAAAAAATCAATTTGAAAAAGTACTTCACATAAAATAAGTTGTAATAAAAATAAAATAAAATAAATATGAAGAAGAAAAACAATCAAAGGGCCTACCTTTAAATATTGAGGTGTCATACACAAAAATTAAAGAGTAGAAAAAAAAAAGGGATTCCATTGACATCAAATTAGAGTTTTATTAGCTATATACATCACCTAATTGTGAAGGGGTTATCATGGCGATTCCATTGTTGATGTAAAAGATAGTGTTTGGTGATCAAACGTCCTTAAACATGCCGCTTGAAAGCAATGTAAGGTTGCCTACACATAGAAATCAATTTGTCCCCAATCAATTTGGTAATTTCTAATGGACCCTTTGAAAAATACAATTTTACCCCCTAATAACAAGCTTTATTAGTTTTTTTAAAAGGAAAATTAAAATTTTATATTATTCTAATTTATAGTGTTTTATATCCTAGGTTACAGTGGTTTACAATGACTTGTTTTTTTAATATTTTTTTTAACATGTAGCAGGTAATTTGAACTTTCTCTTTCTTTTTTCTAATTGAGTGGTAACACTTTATGAATCACATCTCAAACAAAAAAAATATTATTTTGATTTTTTCTAGGTGCTAATAAAATCCTTGAGATTTTATAAATTATAAAGTTTAATATCTAATAAAATAAATATTAAAATGTAAAATTTTAAAAATGGTTTTTCTAAAAAAAAATAATACTTAAAATGAATAGTTTATTGTTAATTTTACTTGCTCATTTACATATTGGTTTTCATTAGATAGGTTGTCCACATGTTTCTATGAGTTATTTCTAGAAACACACACTACTTTTAATTGTGAGATAATTAAAAGAAGAAAAAAGACAATTTTCTAAGCATGCAATCAAAGCAAGTAGCGTTAAAAAGTTTGACTTTCAAGCAACAATAAGTAAGATGCAAAAAAATTACTTAAATTGTCTTAAATTTTATATAAGAATTAAATTATAAAATGTAAAGAGACATCAATTTAATATAAATATTATTTGAGCAACGCAAAATAAAAAATGATATAATGAACAAAAATAGTATGGAAACCTAACTTTACATGAGAAGTGTAGTCCCAACAACTATTAATAAGTAAAGAATAATAAATTTTTGTTAATTCTTTGTTATTGCAAGGACCTAAATAACTTAGTTGAGTGTTTGCAAAAACATTCTATGTATCCATCTATATGTTTGGACCCAATATATAAATAAATATGGTATATACCCTAAACACTTGCTTTAAAATGTAGATTTTTCCTTAAGAAAAAGCAACTTATAAGCACAAAAAGCCTTCAAATTTTATTGGGCAAGCATTAACATAATAGTTTTCTCCACTAGATTCTACACACATATATCTAGCACAAAAACACCTAAATGTAAATTTAAAAATTTATGCATGCATATAATTAAACAATCCAATAATAATTATTGTGTAAAGTAACGAAAACAATTATCAATAATAAACAAAAATAAAATTAAGAAAATCAAGTGAAAAATAAAGATGAAGATATCTAACATCTCATATGGTAATTTACTTAGTTATGTTTAAAGAATTTCTCTATCAAAAAATATTTTTTAATAGAAAAGTACGTAAAATTTATTAGACAATAATTATATAAAAAAATAAAAGGTTGCGCATATGAAAATTTTTATAAAAGAATCAATATAATAAATAAATAAAATTACTCTATATAAAATTAAGAAAAAACCATAGATAAATCATGCTTACCTTTCTAAAAATTAAACATGTCTAGTATCATTTAAAAATAATTATAATCTAATTAAAACATATACAAAAAAATTATTTGAAAAAATATATACAAATAATATAGTATTTTAAAAAAAACTAAAAATTAAAAAAATAAAAATAAAAACAACTAGGCTAAGTACTGTTAACTCTAATAAGCTAGACCCTCTACTTAACCTTTGTTTTAAAAAAAGTTTAATGAGGTAAATAACATGTTGTTCACCTAAAATAATTTTTTTAAAAAATGACTTTTCACCTCTTCACCTGTGTTGGTAGATAATGTGTTGCCTAAAAAACCTAAAATTCGTTCATTATGGTGGCTGAAAAAACAAGGTCTTCTGTTTTTTCACCTAAAACCTCATTTTTATTTTTATTTTTTTACTGAAAACACCTATAAAACACTTTAGACACATTATTAAACTAATCTATGACCACCAAAAATCAACAAACTGCTTTAAAACTCAAAATCCATCATAAACAAAAAACAATTTTGAGTTCAAATATATTGTTTTATGTGTTTTTTAGGTTAAAAGACATAAACACACCCCCTTTCATTAAATAGAACCTTTTAACATAAAAATCAACTATTTTGATGATTGAATGCTTTTTTAATAACCACTTTCTTTCTTTATGCCATAATCCAATGACTCTCTTCCTCTCTTTTTAATAAAAAATAACTAAAAAAAATAAAATAAAGTTAGGTATAAAAATGTGTTATTTTAAAATTCAAGAGAGTAGTCATCTAATATCAAAAAAACACAAGAAAATTAAAATAAACATTTCAAAAAAACTTTCAACTCGCTTCCCATGTTACTCGAGAGTTTTGCTTTAGTATTGTTTTAAAAGTTAAGAGATTAATTACTTAATATCTAAAAATACATACATAAGAATTAAAATAAATATTTTAACAAAACTTCCACCTCACTTTCCGTATTATTCAAGAGTTTTACTTCAGTTTTTTAATTTTCAATTCAATCATTTATCATAAAAAAGTATACAATTAAAAATTAATTTAAGTTTAAAAAAGTTAAATGATGCAAAATAAGTTTTGAAGAATTAAAGTGAAAATAAAAAATTACATATATTAGTTTAATCAAATAAAAAAACTAATTAAATTGAGAAAATTAAAAAAATATTATAAAAACTAAATTATGAAAAAAAACCGATCAGTTCAATTTGATTTTATAAACTTAAAATTAAAAAAACCAAGTTAAATCAAACTAAAAATAAATCAAATCAAACTAAAATTAAAAAAATCAAACTAAAATAGTTTAAATTAATTTTTATTTTAAAAAATTAAACCACGTCAAACAAAATCAAAACCAGCGAATCTGAACACGTTTTTATTCCGTTTTATTTTTTAAAATTTTTATTTAATTATTTTTTTAATAAAATCTAAACTGGAAAAAAAAAAAGTCTACTTTACTGCCCAGTAAATGACGAGAAAGCATAAAGTTTTTTGTTCTTTGTTTTTATTTTTTTTGTGGTAAGGATACTTTCAGTTTTTGGTGTGATTTTACTCGCTTTTCCAACCCCTCCTCCGCCTCACCTACCCCGGGGGGTAAACCGTACATGCATCAGTCAACAACCAACCAAGAATCCAATCCCATCCGTCCGTTTTGAAAATCAATAACGGCCCCAAGATGAACTAAATCCAACGGCTAGAGTTACGCTACTAGAACATTCTCATCTCTCTTATGTCAGGTCCACCCATTTACATCCGTCTGTATAAAAAAAAATCGTTATCCCTAGGGGCCTGTGCTTGCCTTGTGTCTTCCTCGCGCTAGGGTTTCCTTCTGCATCCTCTACTTTCACCGGTCTGTTTTGGGTTCTATCTTATTCTTCTTTTCCAGTGTTTATCTCACTGTGTTCGATCTCAAATATAGTCAGTTTTTTTGCTGTAGAGTTACAAGTGAACAAAAATGACGAAGAACTATCCAACTGTAAGCGAAGAGTACAGCAAAGCCGTTGGAAAGGCCAAGAAGAAGCTGAGAAGCTTGATTGCTGAGAAGAGCTGCGCTCCTCTCATGCTTCGTCTAGCGTATATTTCCCTTCCCCTTTCTCTTTTTTATTTTTCTTTTCCTCTCTACATGTAAATGTTTGATCCGATCCGATCCGATCCGATCCGATCCGATTGGTTGTTTTGGTTATGATTCAGATGGCACTCAGCTGGAACTTTTGATGTTAAGACAAAAACCGGTGGGCCTTTTGGTACCATGAGGTACTCGGCAGAGCTGGCACATGGCGCTAACAATGGTCTCGACATTGCTGTCAGACTCCTTGAGCCCATCAAGGAGCAGTTTCCCATCCTCTCCTATGCCGATTTCTACCAGGTACTGTCCATTTTATTATACTTTTTTTGTAAGAAAAAATTACTTACTGTGTTTTGATTGGTTTCTCTTCGGTGTAGCTTGCTGGTGTTGTTGCTGTTGAAATCACTGGTGGTCCTGAGGTTCCTTTCCACCCTGGGAGGGAGGTCAGTAATTTTGTTTTCTCTTCTTCTGTGTTTGTTTTGTTTTGTTTATTTATTGTTTGATCCTCTGCTGTGCTTTTGTATAGCCATTGATTTCTCAGGCAGTCACTGCCACGTTAGGTCTAACCTCAGGCTTTTCTGTTTGCTTTTGAAATTTGCATGGACATTCTTCAACCTAATAATTAAAATGGTGGGGCCCCGGCGCATGGAGGTGGATTGATGTTTTGGCCTGATGTGGAACAGCAGTGTTTTAACTATTTGATAGCGTTGAACTTTGGATTCATCCAATTTTTTTTATTGATTCTTGTTCTTTAAGCTTGACCTAGAATCTCTTTTGAATAAATCTCAAACCTTACCGTTTGGTTAATAAGTTTGCTGCAAATTTTTTAATATTTTCACCTGCTGTATAGTCATGTCTTCTGTATGTTATGTTTTATGAAGAGCGAACAAGCATTATTCCCCGTCTGTGCTAAGAAGATATATTGTTCTCTGATAATACAGCGTTATGTTTTGTGAAGAATGTACAAGCATTGTTCCCCTTGTCTATGTTTAGAAGATCTATGTTCTCTGATAATACAGCATCTTCATCTCTGATGTGCTGATTAGCAAACGGTGTTGTAGTCCCTCACATTGTAGAGTTTTTGATGTAAGCAATTTGTTCTATCAATTAATTTTCTGCTATCCTGTTTGATTTCAGGACAAGCCTGAGCCACCTCCAGAAGGTCGTCTGCCTGATGCTACTAAGGGTTCGTTTGCTCCTTATCAACTTGTCTGCAATTGAAATTTTGAAATTGATTTAGCTCCAAGTCATCAACTCGTTATATAATGCTTCTTCAGGTTCTGATCACTTGAGGGATGTCTTCGGCCACATGGGCCTGAGTGATAAGGATATTGTAGCTCTCTCTGGAGGCCACACCCTGGTCCGTTCCAAGTTTCAAATTGTTTCCTGGAATAATACCTGAGTGCTTCTTGTTTGCCTTTTTTGCACTTATTGGCATTTGCCATGTTAATAATGATGATTATTGCAGGGAAGGTGCCACAAGGAGCGCTCTGGTTTTGAGGGACCCTGGACTGCTAACCCTCTCATCTTTGATAACTCTTACTTCAAGTGAGTTCCTTTGGTTGGTTTCCTTCGGAGCCCTCACTTGTTTTCTGTAATATTTCAGTGCACAAACAATGAATTTATGCTGGCACCGTTCTATGTTTCATTTTTCTCACATTGTATGTTTCTAAACTTGGTTAGGGAGCTCTTGAGTGGGGAGAAGGAAGGGCTACTACAACTGCCATCTGACAAGGCTCTTCTATCTGACCCTATATTCCGCCCATATGTTGACAAATATGCTGCTGTATGTACCAAAAATACCATCTGTTGTTGTGCTTCAGGCGTTTGCTAAATACATGAAAAATTGCTGGTTTCCTGCCTGCTAATGCTGTGTCCTTTTCCTCTTTACTCTTTCAGGATGAAGATGCTTTCTTTGCCGATTATTCTGAAGCTCATCTGAAGCTCTCCGAACTGGGGTAACTGCAATTTTCAATCCACCTTTTCAATGGTCACGTTAGCTGGAAGAATTACTTGAATCTTTGGACGGCTGCTCATTTGGTAATCTTTGGTATTTTTTGACAGATTTGCTGATGCCTAAGATTCAAGATGAATCCACAAGGTGCCTGGCTTCGGGGCCATGATGTCTTTGGATCTTGTAGGATTTAGTTTCAGCAGTTGTACTGGTTTTTAATGAAACTTGGGTTTTGTCTATGTTGGTTGCTCATGAGGGGTGGAAGAGATGTCTAGGTTCTGTCGCTTTGGAAGAGATGTCTAGGTTCTGTCGCTTTGAACTCATCCTCTCGGAAAATAATATTGAAGTTGTGGACTCCCCCCCAGCTAATCTTCAATTTACTTTCATATAAAAAGAGTAATAAAATGATATTTCTCAGGTGTATTATAGTTTTGATCTCTTTATGTATAAAAATCAAGAAAAAAAACACAGCTTTTATATTTTTAATTGAAAAATATTTAAAAACCAAGTATCATAGCAGATTGGTTAAAATTCTTATGAAATAAATGAATGGTAAGGTTTGAAATGAATTTGTGTTGAGCTAAATGATATTCTCACCAGCAAAAACATGAAACTCCCACAATACTTCTCTTGATTTAATCTGTCAATGACTTGGTTAGGTTTGCAGTTCCCAGCCGGGCCGCCATGTTCCCTCGGATTCAGGTGCAAGCGCGTGTTTGTGATGAAATATTTTATTTAATTATATAGAAATCAAAATCTCTTATTTAATTATATGAACATTAAAATGGATATTTATACAAATATAACAAATTAAAGTTTTGTATGAAGAACATAGTTGGCCTTATAAATTGTCCTCTTTAATTATTGTTTTTTTAATTAAAAATGTATCTCTCTTCAGCTAGGTTGATTATGGCATAGAAGTTGTAAGCTATGAAAATCAATATCCATAAAAATTCATAAATTTGAAATTCTAAAATGCTTTTAATTATGATTTAATATGATAGTCACATTGAGAGTTTAAAAAAGTTAGAGAAATAATGTAAAAAATGGAACATGATTTTTTTAGTACATGAAATACAATAATTTCACTATTTAATTTAATTTTTTAAATTTCTTTTTAATATTCTTTCTCTGTTTTTAAAAAATTTCCTTAATTTAAATATATATTTTTAAATCAAAAGCGTTCTAGATATATAGGAAGTTTTGACAAATCTTCAAACTTTTGAATAATTTATGAAGATGCATGTTGAGAGTAAGAGAAAACAAATCAATTATATCTTCTTATAGATTTATTGAATCTCCAATAAATTTTAATATTTGTCTTATATGATATTATTTCTTGATCGAATTTTATAATATGGAAGTAATAATAAGTAATGTTGACAGACGTTTTAATAAACTTTTAACTAATGGACCGACATGTCTTAAAATTCAGATTGACATAGACAACTATATATTTATTTAAATATCTAGGTTACTTTGGAACGTGACGTTTGCTCCTTCTCTCAACTAATTTTGGCTTTTCTCAAGCTAGGTTTTTATCGAGTCAATTTTTTATCTATTTTTTGTTGAAATTTAACTTGGTCCAGACTAATGAAGATTAATTCATTAAGTTGGTTTTTAAAACAGTACTTCAAATATTATTTTTTTTATTAATGATATGAATCCAAATCAAAATTGTGTTTTTAACCAATTCTTCTCTTGGGTGAAGATTAGACATGATTTTTCCTTTTTCATGCCACTAATTTTTTTTTTTAAAAAAATACAAGTAATTTATTTTCAAAAACTAAAAAAATAAAATAAAAAACCACCCAATTTGAAGCTTTGAGAGAACATTTATTTTTTTTTAACTTTGTTCAATTATTTTAACCAATCAACATTGCTAATCTCTCGTGTTAATGAGCAAGTGGTATATGATTTATGTTTTCAATCCATCATTGCTGCTGTGGTTTTGATTTGGAAGAAACGAGGGCATATCAGTGGTAATAGTTGCTGTAGGAGGAAAACATCGTGTGGGGGTGGCTGTGAAGGAGGAGGCGAGGGCTTATTATACCAAAACAATATCATGACTTGTTATTGAATATTCTATTCGGTATTATGGTTGAATTATTTTTGAAAATCTTTGAAATTTTTGCAGTTTTAAATTTTTTTGATAAGTTGATATCGACATAAATTTTAAAAAATAAAAAAAATTATTTTAATTTATTTTTAAACAAAAAAAAAACACTTTAAAAAACAATCATTAAATTAACCCTAACATTGTGGAAACTTACAAGCTCTGGCTAGCTGGTTTATTTCGTCCATTTGTTAGCAATCACATTCAAAATAAACCAATCTTATAGTCTGTTGGTGTTGGAAAGATTCTAGTTACAATAGTTGAGTTGCTCATGGCAGTAAAGTCTTATGCAGCTCAGGTGGCTAATGAGTCCTCCTCGCTTCTTGTTCATTTCATGTTTTCAATGCCAAAGAACGAACAAGCGGAGAAATCAATGCAATGATGCCAATTAGTTAATGATTATGTAAGTTTGCAGGGAGCCGAGCTCAGAGTTATGCGAGGCAGGAATAAAAAAGATAGAATCAAAGTCAAATGAATTTAAGGCGTTATACATTTTTTTGCCAAAAGAGTTAAGCGTGAGCATGATGAACTGCAAAATTCAGGGTATTGTAAAGTAAGAATATAAAATGTTATGAATTTATAAAAAAAAATTAAACTATATGCATATTTTATTTTATTATCTCAAATTTTAAAAATAAATATATTACCATTTACCTCAATAATTTTATTTCTAACAACAAAACATATTTTAATGGCATAAAAATAAAAAATAAAAATCAACTCAAATAAAAAAAACTTTTCAAATTTTAATTAGATCATTATCGAAGGTGCAGACCGCATCCACTAAGCTCCTATCTTTAAGATGAATTTATAAACATGAAAATCAAAGTTACAGGTGATGAAGGCCGGAGAGTTTTCTCATTCAAGAGTTATGTACTGGAATGTAAAATAAATAATTTTGGGTACCTATAAGAAAAATTCAAAAACATGAGGGATCAAATGTAAAAAAATTAAAATCAAGGGACAAAAGTGTAAATTTACATGCCACTAGAATAATAATCATTGGGACGAGGCTGTTATTTTATCAATGTCAATTTTGATTATGTTTTTTTAATGTTGTTTTCCACAACCATCAATATTCCTCCCATGTAAAATTAACATGCCACGCAACACCGAAACAATCCTTGATATCCTGGGCACGTGCTAACATGGGATACGAGGAGAATGAAAAAAAATCAAGGGTGACAGAAAAAGAACTTAAAAAAAAAAAAAAACCTGACATGTTTTAGTTTCTCTGTAAATTAATTAATTAATAATAATAATAATTTTGTTTTTGTTTTTTATTAATATTAATAATAAATTTAAGAATTTAGGCAAGACCTCACTCACCCGGTTAAAACAAATTTCTCACATCTTTACCCGTGGGGTAAATTTTAATCTGCTTTCAAGGGGTAAATTTCCACCTCATTAAAGTCCAAACAAAGCCTTCCACTACATACAATCCAAAAATCAGAACAGCCATCAAACCAAAAAATTAAATTCATCTGTTGTATTTTAAAGAATAACCTCTTATTTTTTAATTGCCTAAAATGTCTTTAAAAGGCTCCGTTATTGTTTTATTGCAATTCTAAGACAATGACACTGATGTGTGTGCATCGTCATATTAAAAGACGCGCACACAGCCATATTACAAATGATGATGAGCAAAAGAGAAAGGAACACCGCGCTCTTCCCCTGGCTGGAAGAAACAAGTTTTTTATTTAATAATATAGCAAAACCATAATTTTTACATCCCTGATATGATGATAGAAAGGAAATCCAACAAAGCTTCAAGTTTTACATGATAACACCAAAACCATAATTTTTTACATGGAAAGGAAATCTAACCAATCAAGCTTCACTTGATTAAAGATGGATTCTGCTAGGCTGAGACTTGGTCATCCTTGCTTCCCCGGAGGGTTCATCGTTATCGATCCGGCGATTATTCCTGAAGGCTGCACAGCCAACCACATAGGCAATCACTAGAATGATTAATATGACGATGTTAATGACCGAGACCTTCCTCCAACTCTTCCTCAGGTTGGCTAGCAAACCAGCTTTGCAAGAATTGCAGGAATAGCACAGTTGCTCTTGATCGGAGTTCCAGGTGTTACAGTCAGTGTTGTAAACAACCCCTCCAGATGATAACCAGACAGTCTCGTTCACATAAGTGTAGCCGCATTCTGTAGGGGGCTTGCAACAACCAGACTACAGCACAAGCCAAAAGCAAATCTGTTGTTACGTAAAATGTAATGATAATTACACACCGAATGCCACCAATATATGCAATAAATACAAGAGGAGAATATACCATACACAGTGGGTAGTTTACTATATTTTGAAGATTGTTGATTTTTTTTTTTTTTTGATGTCTGCAGAGATGGAAAATTGGATGACAGTTGTACAACTTTGCGTCATGCTAAAACCTGACATTGTTGATGATGGCGTGACCCAAGTTCAAATAATGTTTGATTAGCTCATTAATTTGAAGCAATGCTGAAGAAAGCGTTCCCTACATTAAGTATGTTTCTATTTTCCTTGAATTTCTTTACTTTACATGTTTATTTTTCCATTTCTAAAGCCCTAACACTTCATATTCTTCGACCTCCCCCCAAGAATGGAAGCCATTTTGACTCTATGATTCAAAGGATCCACTTGGTGCAGAGGCTAATTTTCGAATTCAAGCTGTTGCAAGTCAACATGTGTAGCTTTTAGAGCTGTTTGTCGTTAAGTACTTTTAAATGTATTAAAATAATACATATATTTTTTTATTTTTTAAATTAAAAAATTATGAATTTGATTATAAATTTTAATTTTTTTTCAAAAACACTCAAAATGCTAATGGAAATAATGGTTTGCTTATAAATTTTTATTCACTGTTTTTTTTTTTTTTTTGTGTGTGTTTGTTTTGTTGAATTTTCACTTGTTATATATGTTTTGGTGTTGAGTTTTATTTCTTTGCCTGATCTCGTGGTGGATAGGATTAGATAATGGTGTTTTTAGGACAAAAATTATAAGATTGGGACAAACTCAGCAACTCAATAATAGAGAGCTGATATGGACATTCTAAATAATAGAGAGCTGATAAGAACATTCTAAAGGTAACCCCATAAAAATCTGAGGATATAATAGAGAAGAAAATAATTAAAAAAATTTATATGACTTTACTTCTTATCTAATTCAGATTTAAAATTAAATTATATTGTAGAAGTTTTTATGACATGACCTAATTAAGTTGGTGAATTCAAAAGCAATTTAGTTGACTAGCAAAAAAAATCTAACCACCAAATTAAAAGAAAAAAAAATTAATAAGAAAAAACAAAGACTAATTTACAAAAAAAATCACTTTTAATATGAACCATGTATTTTAGTATAGTATATAAACAATGAAGCTGTATTAAATTTTTCAAATCTTTAATATAATATAGTAGGGTAATCAGATAAGATTCCAGCTTTCTGCATCCCCTTTTTTATCTCTTTCATCTTTTTATTCTCTATCCGTCACTTTTCATATTGAAACGAGCTGCAACTTGAAGTATGCAAAGAGAAGAAAAGAATATTCATCTAAACAAATTAATAAATAAATACACGAAGATTCTACTCTTGATACCGTACTCAGACTGACAAGAGGCACTATTCTTCCAACAGCGTTTTTTCTTTTATCAGATATATAGATTGTGAGTATAAAGGATGAATTTTTTTAGGTTTAATGGGGTGTTCACGATGACTGTCAAGGAGGAGGGGTGGGACGACAAAGGTGAACATGAGAAAGGTGGGTAGAGCTGCGATTTTTGTACAATATTTTTAAGTTTATGATTTCAATTTCTTGAATTAGAATTCCTTTAAAATTGAGCTTCTCCATAATCAAATCCTAGTGTTCCGTACAGGCTTTTATTCAAGATGAATTACAAATCATTTACATGGTTGCTTTTTAATTTATGTCCCTAATTAATTTAATTATAATTGTCAAAATTTATACAAAATTATTTGAAAATCAAACACTTTTATATTTAATAAACATCCGTATTTATTCACTTATAAATATTCTAAACAATCTATAAAAAATAATATAAATTAGCTAAACAAGACATAAAGATCCCATCGCTTATGCGGAATTCAAATCTAATATAATTAATTTAATTATAATTGTTAAAGTACAGCATGCAGATGGGGATGTGAGAGGGAGAGAAGAAGGCAGGCAGGCAGGCAGGGAGGGAGGGAGGGAGGGATGAGAGACGAAGCTTGTAATGATGGTTTTTCTTACTAAAAATGAAATGGTCCCATCGCTTCTTTTTCATGTCAACGGATGAATAAAGATAAGCTACTAAATTTTTTTTTATTTACGTGGGGGTGTTCGGGTCAGGGGGTGTTCGGGTCAGCTTGCGCGCACCATAACTAATCCCTACGGCTCACTGAATACCCTACAAACCTAATAAGCATGTAAGGTACCACGGGGATGACAGGCGTGCACGTCAGGGCTCGAACCTAAATGCAGTGTGGAAAAAGACAAACCTCTTACACCGCTAGACCAAACCCTAGAATGCTTCTAAACTTTCTTTCTTTGGACGGTAGAAGGATAAAGCTAAGCTCCTTTCTACGAAAGAAAGGTGGGGCTGTGAACGGCCGACAAACAATTACGTGGCAAATAAGAAACAGCAATACCCGGTGGCTCTCACATGCCCTCAAGTAGATGTCCCTTCTCCCTAGCAATAATTTGGGGGATTTTTTTTTAAAAAAAATTAGCACAATTCCAGCACAATACAATTTATTTTTTTTGACTAAATATTATATTTTTATCTTGTCCATTTTTTTGTGAGTTTGTGTTGGAATGAAATTTTAAAATATATTTTCGTTTAAAAAATATTAAATTTAGATATTTTTAATTTTTTTATGATTTTAATAAAATATTATTAAAACATAAGATTAAAATTAAAAAAATATTATTTTAATAAATTTTCAAATAAAAAAATATTCATAAAAACAACTGTAAACCACAATAAAATACTACTCAAAGTCTCGATCAAGAAGCCTTTAAATTATCGGGGAGAGAGCGGGAATGGTGGGGGGAGAAAATTATTATTGTTTATTTACGCGGAATTCAAATCTAGGATCTGAACTCCTCATTTACCCCGTTAGATAGGCTTCCTTGATGCTGCATGCAAATTTCAAATTAATCTGTTTTTTTTTTGGAGAACGAGTTAGATAATCCTTCGAATTTCTAAAAGTAATTCACTGATATCAATCAAATTTAATTTAATATTAAAAAATTCTTCTATCAATTAACCAGAGAAACTATTTTAATTTGTTTTATAATTGATTGTTATTGTTAATTTGAGATTTTCAACCATTACTTGATTGGTAGTTGAGGCCACTGAGTCTAAGATCTTAAGTCGTTCTACTCCGACCTATCTCTAATCGCAAAACAAGTTCAGTATTCTGCTCAAATCGTTAGCTAAAACCCAAAACTTTTCAAGACTTGGAACACGATAAGAAATTATAGATTTGATGTTTCTTGAACTCAAAATATTATGGAAAACAGAAAAGGCACATACCTCAACAGAGCTGAGCTTCCTGCTATAGAACATATCTGCAGTCTCAGGGACGCCATTAATAGTTCTCCCCATCTTACCACAGACCTTGGAATCTCGTATACAAGAGCTAATCTTGCGCCAGTAGCTATCACTAGCTACTCGATCCTTCAACCACCCTGAATAGTCCTGCAGATAATAGTCAGAATACGCACGATTCAAGAGTGGGCGGCCCGACCCTTTATCGGTGACAACATAGGCAAAGATGATGAACCCTAAAAGTGCGGCGATGATGAAGAACATAACAAATAGGTAAACCCACATCAAGAAAGTGTTTCGGTAACACGCGCCAGCGAAACCGGCTAAAGAAACGACCATGATTGAGATCCCAATTATTATCAATGGCCACTGTAAGAATTTCAGACAATCCGTGTTGTTGGCTCTGCTGCTTAGCCATATACCACCTCCTAGTATGGGTATTGATAGCAAAAAAGTCAGGAAGTTGAGTGCCCCTATCAAGTGATTGCTAGATCTCATGGTTGATCTTTCTCTGTTTCTCTCTTACTTTCTGCAACAAGAGCGTCAGATCTCTCTCTGCTCCGTCTCTCTTTCTTTCTTTACTATTAATTTTTGGGATGGCCAGTTACAAGTGAAGAAGAGAATTGAGAGCAACAAAGGCGAAGAAATAACGATCGCTGTAGGTGTGATATTTTACGCTCATAAATATCCTCGCTCCCGTACTGGGCTTATGTCAACTTGGATTCTATTTTTCAAGGTGCAGGCCCGAGTTTCTGAGCTCCGACCCGGCCTGTGACGAGTTTCTTAGAGGGGTCATGAGTTATATCAAATCTAATAAAAAAAATTTTAAAAAAATTAATAAAAGTTAAAACATCGATTAAAATAGTAAGAGTTAATACTGTGATCAATAAAAATAATAACAAGTTATTTAAATAAAATGAGTGCATGTAGTGAGAAAGGAAGAGCAAACAATATTGGTGAGCTGCAAATCAAATGACACATTGAGACGGACCTTTTGATTACATCGTCAAGCAATTCTCAATAAAATAGATAACAATTTTAAAAGTTAAAAATCAAGTTTGATAGAACTTTAAACTAGAAGTAACCTTGTTCCTAGTAACAAAAAATATAAGAAAAAACTTAAACCCATAAATAATCTTAGGTATGCGAATAACATCACAAAACCACTTAATCTTTGATAAGTTAATGTATGATCTTTGTTCTTACAAAAAAAAAGTTGTTTTGTCTCAAATAAACAAAAATAAACTCATGTTTATTCTTAAACTAGCTACTCAAATTTGAAGCTAAAAAAAACATAATATAGTCTCTTCTAACTAACTTTAATAGAACTCTTTTGGTTTGCAAGATAATAAGCCTAAACTAGTTATGAACTAACATAAATCTAATAATAAAATAAACTAGTTATGAACTAACATAAAATAAACTAGTTCATAAAATAAACTCATACCACTCATAAATCTAAACTAGTTATGAGCTAACATAAATCTAATAATAAAATAAACTTATAGACAATGTTTAATATTGTTTTTTGTTCTCTTTTCCTTCCTTTCTTTTCCTTTACTCTCTTTCTTTTCAAAACTTGCTAGATATTTTATGTTAGGCTCTTGGACCTTCCAATAGGGTTTATTAACAAAGTATTTCCTCATGTTTTTTCTTTCTACTATTTTTCAGCTCTAATTTTAAAGGGTATTTATAGGAGTTTTTTACATTTATTTGGTGGATTCCCTTGAAGATTAATTAAAACTTAACCCTTTGGTCAAAGTGAAAGGGTTATGGACAAAAATTAACAATTGACAACTCTTTTACTAAATTGATTGTGCAATGGTTATTTTGGTTTTAAAGGTGCTTGATGGTTCTGTTATACTTGGAGGAAAAGGAGTTGTTTCTAATATTTAGATCTTGAGAAAGAGGTTTTAAAGTCATGGATAAAAAACCATTTGAGAAGCTTTAAAAACTAATGCATGAAACAAATAGGTGTCATAGTAAAGGCTAACTAAGTTGACTATTTTTAAAGCTTCGTCGGAGAAACTCCAATGTAAACATCATTGAAAACCACTTTAAGTTAGTAGAGGAGATGCATGCCTTTCATTTAGATCCAACCTTGTTTAATTCAAAGATTTATAGCCTTATCTTCATTTATCCAAATATGTAAACTTGATTAGCTTAGAATTTGAAAATATATGGAATATTGATTGGGGACAAGATGTTGGAACTTTTATGGAACAATTAGGGTGTAAATGTTCAATTTCATGGTATAAAGTTATAGAGGGGTTGTTCTTCTTCTATATGCAAAAACCCTTATGTTATTTGAAGGCTTAGAACTCCACAACATGCTTTTAGAAAATGTCAACCCGATCATCGTTTTCTACTAGAAGAAGAAGAGAAAGTTAATGGATGACATGTTGTTTATGTCCTTTCATTAAAACCAAACAACACATCATCTACTAAAAACTCAAAAAATTAAGGCTCTTAATTGCTTTTTGTTAAAAAATAATTTTAGTTTTTTTTCCTCCTAATCATAACACATGCACCCTTAATTAATTTAAAATCCTTTTAATCCTTACAATGACACCTCTAAATTTTTTTGATTTAAATCCTTTTATTTGAACACCTTTTATAAACGAGTTCTTGATTTTTAATTTGTTTAATTTCAGTCTTAATTGACCATTAAAATTTCAATTCCTTTCAATTTGGCATCTAATTTGGTCAATTTCAGCTTCTATAATTTAACACTTATTTTAGCTTTGTCTTTAGTTTTGAATTTTTTCAATCAAGTTTGTAATTTTCCATCAAAATTTAATATTCTTATAATTTATCCCTTGATTTGTCAATTTAAACCTCCCAAAAATCAATTAAGTTCCTAAATTTTTATCTCATTCAATTAACACCCAAATTAACTCCAAAACTAATTTTCCCTATAATTAAGTCCTCGATCAAATCAATCAAGTCTTTTAAAATTCTCATTGAGTCCTTATATGACTAATTTGTATTTCTTTACCTCAAATATAAATATTTTCACCAATAAGGCCCTTTGTCAATCAATATTGAGTGTCAATTTTGTACATTTTGGTCCTCTAAATTTTTTACTTGTCATCTTGATTCTCTACCACCACAACTTGAACAATCTTTTAGGTTTTTTCTCTCTCTCTCTCTTCTCTTGTATATTTGAATTCTATTTTTTCAATTTTTTAGGATAAAAATGGGTAATAGCTGATGATTTTCTTTGTGGCGTTAAAAGTGGATAACAATAAATGTCTTTTCTTTACAATATTTACGAAGTAAAATTTTATTAAAGTTTTTTCATAGTGAGCTTTTAAAGAAAAAGTCTCTATCTGACTTGTTGGGTTATTTATCCTTTCACTACTTTTTATAGAAAATAGTTTATTTTCACAAGCAATCCACCCATTTTAAAACCTAAAAGTTTTGGTCTATTTTCATGGGTGACTTACCCTTTTTAATTTCCAAAAAGAATTTCAGCAAATATCCTGTTTTTTTGAAATTGGTTTATTTTTACAAGCAACCTACTCATTTTAAAATTTAAAGATTTGGTATAGTTTCTCAAACAACTTATCTTTTTAAATTCCAAGAGAATTTCATAAGTGCTTATGCTTTTTTGAATTTAGTATATTTTTCATGAGCGACTTGGTCCTTTTAAAATATAAAAGTTTTGGTTTATTTTCACGGGCGACTTATCCTTTTTAAATTCTAAAAATAATTTTAGTAAGCATTCATGTTTTCCTAAAATTGATTTATTTTAATGAGCAACCAGTTTATTTTGAAATTTAGAAGTTTTGGTCTATTTTTACAAGTGACGTATCCCTTTTAAATTCTAAAAAGAATTTCAGCAAATGTTTATACTTCCTTAAAATTGGTTAATTTTCATGGGCATCCTACTTCCAAAACAAAGTGATGAATAACAAAATTCCATAACAAAATGGTTGACAATGCAACACCCTAATTAGGTCAGCTTCTCTAACAATCACTTATGTCTTATCATTGTTTATCAAAGCTAAAAGCCTTACATTTGATTCTTTCTCATTAAAACCCCTATGTTTATAGAATGCCCTTTGTCTTATTCTCTTTTGTTGTAACTTTCCATGATCCATACTTCTATGAAATCACTTTCCCTATTAATGCAGTTTATGTTAAGTTTTTCTTTGTATTCAACAAGCTTAATATCATTGCTCTCAGAGGTTGGGGAGAAAGTGGAAACAAGCAATAACTTTCTCTTTTCACATCAGATGTGAATATGTTTATCTTCCAAGTAAGCCAATAAAGTGAACCATTAATGGATACTTCTATCATATGATAAAGGGACTCCTAACAACTTTACCTCATCCAACAACTTCCATATCCACGTCCTTAAGTTAAACAACTCCAATATATTATAGCGGTACATATAGATTTATTTATCATGTAAATGGAACTTCAGCTTTAAAAATCTCACAATCTTCTAGTGTAAAGGCTTTAATCTTTCAACCATCATACCAAATTCTATGGTATCATATCATGTCTTTAGATGCAGGATATTTTATCACTGTTTGGTAATAAGGTTGCCTATATAATAGTATGGTCCATTGTATGTATGATAGAGTAACACTCTTTCATTTGTTAATGTCACAATCTTCACATGGTAAGGAAAGAAATTAAATGACATTTTAGAAGAAGGTTTTGAAGTGTTAATTAAAATAAAGAAAACTTGATATTAATTTTTGATCATCCTTTGTATAAATAACCTATAGACATTGTTGGTTTTTTAGTTGTGTAGCTTCATGAAAATAGATTCATAAGTGAGCTAGTTGTATTCATTAGAAATAAGCCCACATTTCCACATAATCTCCATTGATGAATGTGTTCAAACTATATAGATGACATTCAGATATAAGTCATAAGCTGAGTTCATGGTAAAACAGATGTTCTTGTTATCGACTTAAAGAAAACCCCGACTATGCTTTTAGATTGGAAATGGATCAAATCTTTCTTAATATCGTTAGACATTGACAACTCTTGACTCTTTAGAAGAACACTAGATTTCAGGGACCTATATTTTAACATAGAAGCATATACGTTAAATGTACAAGCATGTTTTTTTATAATAAACTCACCTTTCAAAGGGTGATATATGGTTGTTATTCTTGCATTATGAATAAAAATTTTGATTCTTACCCAAACTCTATAACGAAAATTTCTTAACTGATGGTCATTATGTCACTTATAAGTTCTAAACTCAAGATGCTATATGAAGGGCTTAACTTGGTGCAAAACATATATAGGCGACATGTACCTTAAAGGTAAGTTCTCTAAGAAAAGTTTCTTATTGTCCTAATAATTATCCTCGTGGAAGCAATACGGAGGCTTAATAGGTAATGCAATGACACATATATAAATTATTATCAGTACAAGCACTCATCAAAGAGTTGGATGGTTTTAAAAACTTAAACCTTAACTGAAAGTCATAAGATAAGCCACCACTCCCCCACCCAACCTAAAGTTTTCATGTGTGTGCATTCCAAAATGATATATCATAAATAAACTAGTAGTGCATAAAGATACACATCCATTTTCAATATACATGCATGAACAAGATAAAACATATTAAATTGTAAATAAGTAAAAAAATAAATCAAATATGAAAATATAAAGGCATCAAATCGCATAAAACACACAAGGTATATTCTAATACTATTAAAACAAAAGATCCCTAATAGAGTTGTCAATTTATTACACGCATGTGCGGCGTTGCGATGTCGAGATTAAGGAGTTGCCACCTAGTTGTTTAGTTTACGGTCACTAGAAGATCCAAATTGACTGGACTTGTTGATTAATACTCAAAAGTGCATTTTTATCATGGTTTTATATCATCATTTTGCATTTGAAGTATCAATAACTCCTTAACTAAAGTACATTTTATAATAATCTATCTAATAATATAAGATACCTTTAATTTATGGTAAATGTCCATTTTAAATGCCGGTCTATCACATAAATAAAAGGATTGATTGATGACTTTAAGAACTTCAATTGCAAAGGCAAACAGATGATCAAACTTAGAAAAGAGATGTCGGTGCAATCCAAACCGGAATACTATTCGGTAATTGAGTCATATCTAAAGCTACAAATCTCAGATTTAGGTCCATTTTATATGGATGGAAAGGTAAGACATAGGCCTACAACTTTCCTATGGAGTCCAAGATCTGAAAAGGCTTTTTTGAAGTCCAAATTGTAGCAACAACAAAGAAGCCCGAATCTGTCCTCCAGCCCGAGTACTGTTCAGTATTTTGGCCATATCTGGAGTTCTACAAGTCCAAATGAGCTGAATGTTTTACACAAGATAGCTGAGACAATTGCCTACAACTTTAATGTTTTCAAGTGGCTCTAATTTTGAAGTTATCAATGACGTTTTAGGTAGACAAGAGAAGATAAAGATTGTCACCAAGTCAAGAGTTGGCCACCCACTTATCAATTAGTCATCAAATCAATAGTTCCCAATTTTGGCCTATAAAAGGAGGCATTTGCCATGCATTTAGGCATCCTGGTGTCCAGATCAAGATCATGTTCTTGTTTTCTCTCTTTGTATTCTTTATGCCTTGTTTTCATTAATATCAAGTTTATGCCTTTCATTTCCTTTGCTTTGCTTTGTTAACTCTTATCTTATTTATGTTCTTCTTTTGTTTATCTATTTTTCTTTCTTTCATTATGTCTAGCTAAGTTAATTATGTCAAGGTGAAATGGTTACACTAATGGTGTAAAAATAAGTATAATGTAAATTTAACATGGACTTTAATGTTTGATACTAACATGTTTTATATTTGTTATCTTGTTCACTTTTTAATACTTTGCTTGTTAAATGACTAATCTTGATTTATGTTGTATAACAATTGGTACAACAAATGCTTGACACTTTCATAGGCCATACTGTATGGTATAACCGACACCTGAACTATGAAAGGAACTTGATTTGTTGTTAACATAAGTTATAATCATGAATGCTTGATGAAATTTACAAGTATTAGCATTAATTGAATAAGATGACTAATGTAACCATGTTAACAATCTTTAATCTGATTGGAACCTCCTTTATGTGTGGTTTTTAATTGAACAATAAGAGTTTATACTATACTTGTTTGACATACCATTAGTGGAACCTTTAACCTTGACATTTGATATTATCACTGTTTAATCCTTACATTAATATTCTATCTCCAAGTTCTCATCATCATCATCATCATCATCATCTTCTCTTTCTTTAGTACTATTATTATTATTGTTGTTGTTGTTGTTGTTATTACTATTATTGTTGTTATTGTTGTTATTGTTATTACTATTATTGTTGTATTGTTGTTATTTATAATTTATACAATAACCTCCCTGTGGTTCGACCCCGATCTTGCCGGGTTATTTATTATTTCGACACTTCTGCACTTGGGAGAAGACATCAATCTTTTTATCGTGTCAAGTTTTTAGCGCCGTTGTCGGGGAGGTAAGTTTTGTATAAATTATAATATTTATTTTATTTTCTCTTTCACTTTTTTTGTATATAACTTTGTTTTTTTTTTTTGCTTCTTCTTTTGTTTTCCTTTTTCATTTATTCTATTCCTACACGTGCATGAGAGTGTGGTCATGTACATCGAGTGGTAGACTTTGTAGGGTATTCTTATCATTTTCAGAAAATATGGCTGAAGAAGATAATCAATCACTTCATAATGAGAATAATCGTGCTAGAACACTTAGAGACCACATGAATCCCACAAGAACAAGTGCACCATCATGTATAGTTTTTCCTCCCGATGCATCTCATTTTAATTTTAAGCCAGACATTATCCGATTTTTACCTTTTTTTTATGGTTTAGAATTGGAAAATCCATACTTGCATTTAAGGGAATTTAAGAAGGTCTGGAACACATATAATAATCTAAATTGTAGCATGAACACCATTAGATTAAAGCTTTTTCCTTTTTCATTAAAAGATAAAGCTAAAACTTGGCTATAAAATTTGAGACCAGGATCCATTCGTGCTTGGGATGAAATGCAACAATAGTTTTTTAAAAAGTTTTTCCCATCTCATAGAACAAACTCTTTCAAAAGACAAATCATCACTTTCACTCAAAAACCAGGAGAAACATTTTACCAATGTTGGGATAGGTATCAAGACTTATTTAGTACTTGCCCTCATCATGGTTTTGAAACATGGAGATTAGTTTCACATTTTTATGAAGGGTTAACACCTAAAGATAAGCAAATGGTTGAATTGATGTGCAATGGAACTTTTAAAGATAAAGACCCTGATGAAGCAATGAAGTACTTAGACTTGTTAGCTGAAAATGCTCAAAATTAGAACACCGCGGGTACTTATGAGACACCGAGTAAAACTCAACCTCATACATCTAGTGGAGGTATGTACAACCTTAGGGAAGATTATGACCTTCAAGCCAAGTTTGCATCTTTAGCTAAAAAAGTCGAGGCACTAAAATTGAAAAAAGGTGGTCAATTAAAATCTATTGAAAACATTGCATGTCAAATATGTGAAACAAATGAACACTCAACCGATAACTGTCTAACCTTGCCTTTTTTTA
>SRLM01001982.1:2874-17678 GCA_015708895.1 Populus ilicifolia | reverse complement strand
TAACATCTGCTCTCAATTTCCAAGAGAAAGGTAAGTTTCCATCTCAACCACAACAAAATCCCAAGGGGCAATACAATGCAAATGCAAGTAGTTCGGAAGCCAACACATGGATCAAGTCAAATCAATCACTACTCTTCGTAATGGTAAGGTTATTGAAAAACCCTCTCTTGAACCTTATGAGAAAGATGATGAGTTAATTTCTGAGGGTAAGGAAGGGGTTGAATATGAAAATTGCAAAGAAAAGACTGATTCTCCGCCAGCACTTTCATTTCCTGAGGTCATGACCAAACAAAGGAAAGTCAATCACAACTCTGAAATCTTTGAAACTTTCAAACAGGTAAGAATCAATATACCTTTGCTGGATGCTATTAAACAGATTCCTTCCTATGCTAAATTTTTAAAAGATCTATGCACTGTGAAGAGGAAACTGAATGTGAAAAAGAAAGCCTTTCTAGCCGAACAAGTAAGTGCTATTCTTCAGAACAATAATGCTTTGAAATATAAAGACCCTGGTTGTCCTATAATTTCTTGCTTTATTGGAGAGCATAAAATTGAAAGAGCCTTACTTGATCTTGGTGTTGGTGTGAATTTACTTCCATATTCAGTTTTTCTGAGTCTCAATCTAGGTGAGTTAAAACCAACTTCTATAACTCTTTTACTTGCTGATAGATCTGTAAAAGTGCCTAGAGGAATAATTGAAGATGTGTTAGTACAAGTTGATAAATTCATTTATCCTATGGATTTTGTTGTCTTGGATGCACAACCTGTTGAAGCATGTAATTCATTTCCTGTTATTTTAGGACGTCCGTTTCTTGCAACTTCTAACGTATTGATTAATTGTAGGAATGGACTGATGAAGCTATCATTTGGAAACATGACATTGGAGATGAATATTTTCAACATTTGCAAGCAACCTGGAGATGATAATGATTTACAAGAAGTAAAGCATATTGATGAATTAGTTTATGATCAACTTGAATCTACTTTAAGTAAAAATAAGTTGGATGAATCTGAAGATTTACAAATAATTTATTCTGAGGAAGAAATCTCATAATAAATCACGGATGAAAAAAGCACAAAAAATGTTGATGTGAATCTTTTATCAACAGTGACAACAGATTCGACATCTGACATCACACCAATTGATGATTACTTTCCTAACAAATCCTTATTTTCTCTTATTTTAATGCCTTGGTATGATAAAAATATTAATTTTCTTACTTTAGGAGATTTGCCAGCTGATTGGAGTACCAAAGACAAAGAAAATTTTTTGAATGAAGTGAAGAACTTTTATGGTGATGACCCTAACTTATTCAAATATTGTTCTAATCAAATATTTCAAAGATTCATTCCCAACAATGAGGTAAGTAGTGTCATTAAACTTTGTCATTCTAAAGCATGTGGAAGTTATTTCTTGTCAAATAAGACAGCTGCAAAAATCTTTCAAAATGGATTTTATTGGCCCACCATGTTCAAGGACACGTATGTATGTTGCAAAGCTTGTGAAAATTGTCAAAAAGTTGATATTGGTCAAAAAGTTTTGTTTTATAATTCTCAACTTTATGCATTCCCTAGAGAGCTAAGATCAAGATAGAGCAATCTTTATGGGGTCTGTGATATTGAGAATTTAATGAATGACGATGATTTTAAGAAAAATAGACATCGTTTGAAAGCATTCTTCGATAATTTTCCTAGTGAAAATGAATCAACTAGATGGACTGATTTTGTAGATAAAGGTTGATTATTTTATTTTTCTCACATTGTTTTTGTATTTCTTTTTTAAGTGATTTTTGCTAGTTTCTCTCACCTCGGTCAAATGCCGAATAACGGTACTCCATAACTTAAGTCGGTTCTTTCAGTTTCCCATAATAATTGATATCTGTATATACATTTGTACAATTCTTTTAATCTCTTTTCCAATTTTCATTTGAAAATGGACACTAATCTTGCAAAATTGAAAAAGTATTTTCCCGTTTTGCCTCGGAATGCGATTACAAAAATTTACCGTGCTAGATGTGCAAGATTGAGATTGTTAATGAATCATGGAATTCCTGAAGATATTCATTGGTTGGTTAAAGCAAAGGTCAGATTATCAGGTGAGTCCTCTAACTCCTTCATTTCACACATGCCTGGAACAGGTAAAAGTACTTTTGCAAAGAAGCGTCGTGCAAAACAACTGAAAGTCTGTCATCGATGTGCTAGATGGACTTGTAATACATAATGTCATTCTTTAAGAATGGTATCTATAAACCGTGAAGATAAAATACAATTCATTAAGGATGGCTTGAGTAAGGAGTCTTTAGATAATCTTCTATTGACTCTTGAGACGCATCCTAGTGGAGATGTGCATCGTGTAATTCATGATTTATGACCACTATTTTATAAAGAACATGATCAACTTAGTCTTGGGAATCTGACAAAAAAAGACCCTGTTTGCCAGTTTTTAAGAAAACTGGATGGGAAGCCTATCCTCGACCCATAGAGGGCGTTTAAGCCGTTCTTGGATGTAAAACCAAGGGAAGATGTGAGCCACAGTCACAACTACCTGTACATATACATGTTTTTTTAAAAAAGTAAATAAATAAATAAATAAAGAGAGAGAGTGTGTGTGTGAGACTCCAGCTGGCCTACATATAGGTGTTATGATTGCTTTTATAATTTCTCATCCATAAAACCCTCTCTTCCTTCCTTTCATTTCTACTCAACCCATACATTCAATAAATACAGAAGTGTGTAGAAATGACAAGTTCCTCAAATCATCATATAAAAAATATTTGTGTTTTCGGTGGATCTAGTCCTAGAAAAGAAAAGGAGTTTTTAGAATCAGCAAATCATCTTGGTCAGGTGCTAGCTGAGAGAAAGATTCATTTAGTATATGGGGGAGGCAGTCTTGGGTTAATTGGAGGTGTGTCAATAGTTTCATTTCTAGAAGGTAGTCAAGTTTTGGGGGTCGTCCCCGAAGCTTTAGCACAAGGGGACATCATTGGAAAAACAATTGGAGAAGAACTTCAGGTCTCTACTATGTCAGCTCGAATGAATGCAATGTTTAACCATGTTGATGCCTTCATTGCTTTACCAGGTGGTCTAGGCACATTGGAAGAGATCTTTCATATTTCCTCTTAGGCCCAACTGCACATTCACCATAAACCCATAGGTTTGTTAAATGTTAATGGTTATTATGATAAGTTGTTGTCTTTTCTTGATCATGCTGTGGAACAGGAGTTTCTAACATCTTCTGCACGACAAATCATAATCTCTGCTGCTATTGCTGAATAATTGATTGACCAACTACAATCTTTCATTCCTGTAATTGATCCTTCCATGAGTCACATAAATTGGTCAACTAAGAAAAGCCGTAAAAAGTTTAGATTGGATTTGAGCCTCCATTTGTGAATCTTTGTGTCTTTTGGTTTTATTATTGTGTTTTGTTGTTTCTTATATTTTTTCTAGTGTGTTTCAGGTTTGTCAGTGTTCGTTATTTTAGGTGATATCTTCTATACTCTATCTTTCTACCTTTAAACATTGAGAACAATGTCTTGTTTTAGTTGGGGGGAGAGGGTAGTAGCTTAAAACAAAATTGTGTTTTCTGTTTCATAAAACATGTGCAAAATGGTTGTTATTAGGATGACAGGGTAAAGGAGCTTTTTTTTTTAAAGTAACTCTTGAGACGCATCTTAGTAACCATTCTTAACAAGGTCTATTATAATACTTCTTGAAAAATTCAGATTTACAAACTCTTGCATCGTTATCACTTAAGTTTGCTCATATACTTATTTAACATGTATTCTTAAATCTTAATTTACACACACACACACTTTAACATATGATTGTGGGTTGCATATTGGATTATTACATTATTTATGTTTTTTTTTGTTAAAGGTAACAACTAAGGGAAAGGGATTGTATATAATTAAAAAAAATGAAAAAAAAAAGAAGAAGAAAAAAGAAAAAAATGATAATAATAAAAATTTAGATAAGTTTGGTTTCTTAGCCTCCCTAACCTAAACAATTAAGCTCGAAGGGGTGTTTTAACACCTAATACCCTAAAGTCAACCGACTTGGGAGCTATTGGCCCAACACTTGTTACATGGGTTGAGGAGAAAAGCTTAAGGGAATCAAACATTGCATTATCTATATATCAGTATCTGGGACCTGAGTTACTAAGCTCGTAGGGGTGTCTTAACACCTAATGCCTTAAGACCAACTGGTTTGGGAGTCATTAGCTGAAAGCTCGTTACATGGGTTAAAGATGCATGGTGTTTTAAATTATATGTATATTAAAAAAAAAGACAAAAATAATAATCCCAACCCAAGGAAGTTAACCTTAAATATTAGAACAAAAATTTTGTTTTCTTCCAAGAAAAGCCCTATAATTATGTGTTGATACATTGAGCACAAAAGAAAGGTTTATGAATATCTTGTTAAGAAGTATTAAGCAGGTATATAAATTTAACAAGAGTTTGTTTATCTGGATAGAGTAACGGAAGTTAAATGATGAATACCTTGCTTTGTGGAATTTGCAAATTGTTTTTTCTATTTTAACACTTTGATTACTAGGGACTAGTAATAACTTGGTTGGGGGGGTGTGATTAGTACTCAAAAGTGCATTTTTATCATGGTTTTATATCATCATTTGCACTTGAAGTATCAATAACTCCTTAACTAAAGTACATTTTATAATAATCTATCTAATAATATAAGATACCTTTAATTTATGGTAAATGTCCATTTTAAATTCAGGCCTATCACATAAATGAAAGGATTGATTGATGACTTTAAGAACTTCAATTGCAAAGGCAAACAGATGATCAAACTTAGAAAAGAGATGTCGGTGCAATCCAAACCGGAATACTAGTCGGTAATTAAGTCATATCTAAAGCTATAATTCTCAGATTTAGGTCCATTTTATATGGATGGAAAGGTAAGACATAGGCCTACAACTTTCCTATGGAGTCCAAGATCTGAAAAGGCTTTTTTGAAGTCCAAATTGTAGCAACAACAAAGAAGCCCGAATCTGTCCTCTAGCTCGAGTACTGTTCAGTATTTTGGCCATATCTGGAGTTCTACAAGTCCAAATGAGCTGAATGTTTTACACAAGATAGCTGAGACAATTGCCTACAACTTTAATGTTTTCAAGTGGCTCTAATTTTGAAGTTATCAATGACGTTTTAGGTAGACAAGAGAAGATAAAGATTGTCACCAAGTCAAGAGTTGGCCACCCACTTATCAATTAGTCATCAAATCAATAGTTCCCAATTTTGGCCTATAAAAGGAGGCATTTGCCATGCATTTAGACATCCTGGTGTCCAGATCAAGATCATGTTCTTGTTTTCTCTCTTTGTATTCTTTATGCCTTGTTTTCATTAATATCAAGTTTATGTCTTATCTTATTTATGTTCTTCTTTTGTTTATCTATTTTTCTTTCTTTCATTATGTCTAGC
The DNA here is from genome assembly GCA_015708895.1 of Populus ilicifolia. NCBI lineage: Eukaryota > Viridiplantae > Streptophyta > Magnoliopsida > Malpighiales > Salicaceae > Populus > Populus ilicifolia. The sequence goes on along the minus strand of SRLM01001982.1, from coordinate 12,237 downwards.
TAAGTTAATTATGTCAAGGTGAAATGGTTACACTAATGGTGTAAAAATAAGTATAATGTAAATTTAACATGGACTTTAATGTTTGATACTAACATGTTTTATATTTGTTATCTTGTTCACTTTTTAATACTTTGCTTGTTAAATGACTAATCTTGATTTATGTTGTATAACAATTGGTACAACAAATGCTTGACACTTTCATAGGCCATACTGTATGGTATAACCGACACCTGAGCTATGAAAGGAACTTGATTTGTTGTTAACATAAGTTATAATCATGAATGCTTGATGAAATTTACAAGTATTAGCATTAATTGAATAAGATGACTAATGTAACCATGTTAACAATCTTTAATCTGATTGGAACCTCCTTTATGTGTGGTTTTCAATTGAACAATAAGAGTTTATACTATACTTGTTTGACATACCATTAGTGGAACCTTTAACCTTGACATTTGATATTATCATTGTTTAATCCTTACATTAATATTCTATCTCCAAGTTCTCATCATCATCTTCTCTTTCTTTAGTACTATTATTATTATTATTTGTTGTTGTTGTTACTATTATTGTTGTTATTGTTATTACTATTATTGTTATTGTTATTACTATTATTGTTGTATTATTGTTATTTATAATTTATACAATAACCTCCCTGTGGTTCGACCTCGGTCTTGCCGGGTTATTTATTACTTCGACACTCTTGCACTTGGGAGAAGACATCAATTTTTTTGTCATGTCACTTGTATGGAATTCTATAGTAAATAACTGGTTGTGGCTAAGGAAAGCATTAACATCCCTAACACACTTTACTTAAGGTAAGTTATATTAAATGATTTAGATGTGATTTAAAGGTATTGATGGATTCCTAATTAATGTTTCATCTATGACTTAAAATAAAGATTTGTTCTCATGAATAAATCTAGCATTTTAAATTCATTATAGCCTCATATGCCCAAATAAATTCTTATGAAAAGAGTCTATGTAGATGCCCTAATAGGGTTCACTTATTTTGAAAAGTAAAAGTGTTTTTCACAACTTGTATATTGTAGTGAAAAATACTTTTAATGAAAATTGTTGAATACCCAAAATAATTTTAGAAATCTTCTAGTCAACTTTTAGGATTTAAATGTCAATGTACTTGTAGATCTAATATTTATACTAGAATATTAGCCATTAATTCTCATTAATTAAAATTTTAAGGGTTATTGAAATATTCGTCAAGTTCTCTATGATTTAATAAATTGATTATTAAATTTAAAGATATAGGTAAAGATTTTTTTTATTTTTATGTATATACAAAAAATACTAAATCATACCATATGTTTGTATATATTTTTTAAGCAAAATATGATTTTTATCTTTTGAGAGACTTGGCTAAATGCACACCAAATAAAATATATTTTTGTATTTTAAAAAAATGATAATTTTTTTTTTTAGATTTTGATGAAAAACGAGTATTTTAATACTTGGTCCACATATTATAATGTAAATTTATAGCCTTGATATTAAATAAAATTATTGAAAAAATATGTGAGGGACCCATACATAGTTTTAAATTGGTCCTTGGAAGTTTTAAAAAAATTAAGGAATTTATTTGGGGTTTGTTTAGCCAAATATAATTTTTATTCAGAACAATCAAAATAGGTTTAAGAGTGTGTTTGTCAAACAACCCCTTAACCCAAAAATTCCTTAATAAAAAAGTAACTAACCAAACAAAGTCTTAATATCCAACCTAATATAAAAACAATCGGGTTGACTTGAAAACAACGATTCAACTTTAAATCGAACTAAAAACCAAGGTTTGACCTGAAACTAAAAACAAATCAAAACTATAAAAAAAAACAAAATCATAAAAGAAACTATAAAAACAAATTAAACATGAAGAACATGAAGAACACGATGAACATTTAAACTAAAACCCAACAAACACAAATCACAAACTAGACAAGTTTTCATGCAATTAAAGGTAAGGTTTTGTTCGTAATCATATGTTGATCAAAAATCAAGCATCCATTTTATTTGATTAACACTTAAAAGCCATGATTTGATTAAAATGTGTTTGGGTAATCAAAAGAACCCTAGAATCTAAATGCATAAATACATGTTCTTGAAGCATTTTAACCTTATACTATTTCTTAAAGATGACAAGTTAATATGTTTGTGTCAATAATTAACCCAAAACACTAAAAAAAAGGGTAAGGCAAAGTTTATACGAAGAACATAAACCTGGAATCTAGAAAAATTTTAGAAACTGAAAAACTAATGTCAAAACTTAGATTTGACCTTCTGAATCTCTAAACAAGCTATTTTTCGTTTTCACAAACTATATTATCAATACCAACCATAATTGAATTTATAAAATAACAAAATAACATCAAATTATCGATAATATACATGAAGTGTCAACTTTATAACTGCAACCCAAATGACAACCAATAAAAACATAAATTTTGATTCTCAATTGACTTTTTGAACACTTAAAGCTCAAACCATGCTTAGGAACCATGAATATGTACTAACAAAATAGGAAAGACATTAAAGACCCACTGACACTTTATGGCAAAATCCAAAACTACCATATTTTTATCAAAATCAGTCACAAATATATTGTCTTGACACTCGATAACATCAATAATAATTCTAAACAAGATTTAAACAATAAAAATAATATTTTTATTTATTAATCAAAAACAAATTAGAAAATATCATAACATTAAAACAAGTTCTAAAAACATAAAAAGAGGTTTAAACATTAAGAAAGTATGAGTAAACAAATTAAATGAACTTTACTCTTAAGTTGTTGTATGGTTATACCTTTTCTAAGCTTGTTAACCATAGGTTGTTTTTTTTTCTATTTTCCTTTTTTCCCCTTCACTCTCTTTCTTTTTATAGTTTTAGACCTTTTTATGTTAGGCTCTTGAACCTTTATAATAAGATATATTAATGGAGTATTTCTATATATTTTTTCTATCTTTTATTCTTTTCTTTTTTTGCTCTGATTTTTAGGCGTAATTATTGGGTTTTTTCTGGTAGATTCCATAAAAAATTAATCAAAACATAACCTTTTTATCAAAGGGAGAGGGTTTTGGATAAAAGCCAACATTTGAAAACTCTTATACTAGGCTTGTTTTACAATTATGGTTTTGGTTTTCGGAGTACTTGATGGTTTTTGCTAGACTTAAAAGGTCATTAGCTATTTCTGAAAATGCAAGAAAAGTTTATCAAGGACAAAAGTGTTAGAGACTTTATGGAAGAACTGGGGTGTAAATATCTAATTTTATACATATAAGGTTGTAAGGGGAATGTTCTTTTATTTGTAAAAATTCTTATGCCATTTAGAGGTCTAAAACTCCATAACAAGCTCTTGAAAAGTGTCAACTTGATCATTATTTTCTGCTAAAAAAAGAAAACAAATGGATGATGTGTTATTCATGTCTTTTCATATGTATGACGTACCATTCATTAAAATCAAACAACATATTTACCAAAAACTAGGGCTTTTTTCTTAAAATCAATTTATTATCTTTTTTCTAACCATAGCACATACACCTTTAGTTAACTTAAAATCCTTTTAATCTGTGTAACTACACCTCTAGAAATTCTAACTTGAATCCATTTATTTGAAGGCCTTTTATAAACGAGTCCTTAGTTTTTAATTTGTTTAATTTCAGCTTGAGTAGTAAAATTTCAACTCTTTCTAATTTGATCCTTGATTTGGTCAATGATTGATACTTAAAAGTATATTTTTATCAAGGTTTTATATCATCATTTTGCACTTGAAGTATCAATAACTCTTTAACTAAAACATGTTTTATAATAATATATATAATAATATAAGATACCTTTAATTTATATTAACAATTCATTTTAAATGCAAGCCTAATATATAAATGAAAGGATTGATTGATTAATTTAAGAACTGAAATTGAAATGACAAAGAGATGGTCAAACTTAGAAAAGAGATGTCAGTGCAATCCAAACCATAATACTGTTCAGTAATTGGATCATATCTAGAGCTATAAATCTCAGATTTAGGTCTACTTTATATAGATGGAAAGCTAAGACATAGGCCTACAATTTTCATATATGGAACCCAAGATCTAAAAAGGTCATTTTCAAGTTCAAATTTGAGCAACAACAAAGAAAGTCGAATTTGTCCTCCAGCCAGAGCAATGTTCAGTAATTTGGCCATATTTGGAGTTCTAGAAGTCGAAATGATTTGAAGTTTTTACACAAGAAAGTTGAGATAATTCCTGCAACTTTCATATTTGCAAGTGGTTTCAAGTTTGACGTTATCAATGACATTTTGGGCAGACAAACGAAGATAAAGATTTTCATCAAGTCAAGAGTTGGCCACCTACTCATCAATTAGTCATCAAATCAATAGTTTTCAATTTTGGCCTATAAAAGGAGGCATTTGCCATGCATTTAGTTATCTTGGTTTCCAGATCAAGATCATGCTCTTGCTTTCTCTCTTTATTTTTTTTGTAATATTTATGTTTTGCTTTCATTAATATGAAGTATGCCTTTCATTTTCTTTCTTTTACTTAATTAACTTTTATCTTATTTATGTTTTTATTTTATTTATTTATTTTTCTTTCTTTTATTATGTCAGGTGAAAAGGTTACATTAATAGTGTAAGAATAAATATAATGTAAACTCAATATAGACTTTAATGTTTGATACTAACATGTTTTGTATTTGTTATCCAGTTCACTCTTTAATACTTTGCTTGTTAAATGACTAATCTTGATTTATATTGCATAACATTTGGTACAACAAATACTTGACACTTTCATAGCCTATACTGTATGGTATAACCAACACCTGATCTATGAAAAGAACTTGATTTGTTATTAACGTAAGTTATAATCATGAATGCTTGACCATATTTACAAGTATTATCATTAATCGAATAAGATGACTAATGTAATCATGTTAACAATCTATAATCTGATTGAAACCTCCTTTATGTGTGGTTTTCAATTGAATAATAAGAGTTTATACTATATTAATTTGACATACCATTAGTGGAACCTTTAACCTTGACATTTGTTATTCTCATTGTTTAATCCTTACATTAATATTCCATCTCAAATTTCTCTCTTTTTTCTTCATTTTCTCTTTCTTTTTCTTTATTAATATTATGATTACTATTATTAGTATTATTACTACTAATACTACTACTGTTAGTATTATTATTGCTACTAATATTATTGTTGTTACTATTGTTTTTATTTATAATTATTGTTTATAATTTGTACAATTAACTTCTTTATGGTTCAACTCTAGTCTTGCCGGGTTATTTATTATTTCGATACTTCTGCACTTAGGAGAAGACATCAATCTTTTCGTCGTGTCAAATTTTTGGCTCCGTTGCTGGGGAGGTAAGTTCTTGTATAAATTATAATAGCTATTTTATTTTCTCTTTTCACTTTTCTTATATATAACTCTATTTCTTTTCTCTTATTTCTTCTTCTTTTGTTTTCTTCTTCCTTTTATTTTAATCCTACACGTGCATGAGAGTGTGGTCACGTACATCAAGTGGTAGGGTATCCTCATCATTTTCAAAAAATACGGCTGAAGAAGATAATCAATCATTTCATAATGAGAATAACCATGTTAAAACACTTAGAGACCACATGAATCCCACAAGAACAAGTGCACTATCATGCATAGTTTTTCCTTCTAATGTATCTCATTTTAATTTTAAGTCAGACATTATTCAACTTTTACCTTCTTTTCATAGCTTAGATTTAGAAAATCCATACTTGCATTTAAAGAAATTTGAGAAGGTCTACAATATATATAATAATTTAAATTGTAGCATGAACACCATCAGATTAAAACCTTTTCCTTTTTCATTAAAAGATAAAGCTAAAACATGGCTATAAAATTTGAGACCAAGATCTATTCGTGCTTGGGATGAAATGCAACAACAATTTTTAAAGAAGTTTTTCCCATCTCACAGAACAAACTCTTTCAAAAGATAAATCACCATTTTCATTAAAAAACCAAGAGAAACATTTAACCAATATTGGGATAGGTATCGAGACATGCTTAGTACTTACCCTCATCATGGTTTTGAAACATGGAGATTGGTTTCATATTTTTATGAAGGGTTAACACCTAGAGATAAGCAAATGGTTGAATTGATATGCAATGGAACTTTTAAAGAGAAAGACCTCAATGAAGCAAAGGAGTACTTAGACTTGTTAGTTAAAAATGCTTAAAATTAGGATACTGCGGGTATTTATGAGGTACCAAGTAAAACTCAACCTCATACATCTAGTAGAGGTATGTACAACCTTAGGGAAGATCATGACCTTCAAGCCAAGTTTGCATCTTTAGCTAAAAAAGTCAAGACATTAGAATTGAAAAAGAGTGGTCAATTAAAATATATTGAAAAAATTGTGTGTCAAAATACGAAACAAATGAACACTCAACCAATAATTGTCCAACCTTGCCTTTTTTTAAGGAATGTCTCTATGAACAATCTCATGTTTTAAACAGTTTTCAAGGGCCAACCACAACCCATACTCACAAACATACAACCCTGGTTGGAGAAATCACCCAAATTTTAGTTGGAAGAGTAATAACAATAATGCACAAACTTCACAACCATCGTTTTAAGCACACCATAATTTTGGAAATTCTCATGGATATGCACCTCCTAGAAGAAATCTTGAGGAAACATTGCATGCATTCATTGAAAAACATGAGACAATCAATACTTAACTTGTTCAAAACATGACAGATTTTAAAGATACTCTTGCAAAATTGACGTCTACTCTCAGTTTTTAAGAGAAAGGTAAGTTTCCATCTCAACCACATCAAAATGCCAAGAGGCAATACAATGCAAATGCAAGTAGTTTCGAAAACCAACACATAGATCAAGTTAAATCATTTACTACTCTTTGTAGTGGTAAGGTTATTGAAAAACCCTCTCTTGAACCTTATAAGAAAGATAATAAGTCAATATCTGAAGGTAAGGAAAAGGTTGAATCTAAAAATTATAAAGAGAAGACTGATTTCCTGCCACCGCTTCCATTTCTTCATACCATGACCAAACAAAAAAAAGTCAATTACAACTTTGAAATCTTTGAAACTTTCAAACAGGTAAGAATTAATATACCTTTGTTGGATGCTATTAAACATGTTTCTTCTTATGCTAAATTTTTTAAAGATCCATGCACTATTAAGAGGAAACTGAATATGAAAAAGACAACTTTTTTAGCCGAACGAGTAAATGCTATTCTTCAGAACAATAATGCTTTGAAATATAAAGACCCTAGTTATCCTACAATTTCTTGCTTTATTGGAGACCATAAAATTGAAAAAGCCTTACTTGATCTTAAACCTAGTGTGAATTGACTTCCATATTTAATTTTTCAGAGTCTCAATCTAGGTGAGTTAAAACCAACTTCTATAACTCTGTTACTTGCCAATAGATCTATAAAAGTGCCTAGAGGAATAATTGAAGAAGTGTTGGTACAAGTTGATAAATTCATTTATCCTATGGATTTTGTTATCTTGAACACACAACCTATTAGAATATGTAATTCATTTCGTATTATTTTAGAATGTTTGTTTCTTGCAACTTCTAACACATTGATTAATTGTAGAAATGGACTAATAAAGCTATCATTTAGAAACATGATATAGGAGATGAATATTTTCAACATTTACAAATAATCTAGAGATGATAATGATTTATAGGAAGTGGACTTTATTAAAAACTTAATTCATGATCAATTTCTAACCACTTCTAGTAAAATTGGGATTGGTGAATCTGATGATTTGCAAATGATTTATTTTTAGAAAAAATCAAAGACAAGTAATTAAAGGCTGTAAATTAAGGAATTGCCACCACAATTAATTAAGTTCATACCTTCAAGTGTTCAACCACCTAAATTTGATTTGAAGTCGTTGCTATCCAATCTCAAATACTTATTTTTGGGAGAAAATGAAACTTTTCTGGTAATAATCTCTTCCAAACTCAATGCACATCAAGAAGGTAAGTTATTACAAACTCTAAAAATGTATACAAATGCATTAGGATGGACCATAGCTGACATAAAAGGAATTAGTCCTTTGATTTGTACACATATAATTTATTTAGAGAAAAATGTTAAACCCTCTAGGGAAATGCAATGTAGGCTAAGTCCTAATATGAAAGAAGTAGTAAAAAATAAAGTCATTAAGCTTCTAGATAATGAAATCATTTATCTTATTTCTGACAACAAATGGGTAAGTCCTACCCAAATTATACCTAAAAAGTCTAGAGTCACTGTGATAATAAATGAGAACAATGAGTTAATTCCCACTAAAACTGTTACTGGTTGATGCATGTGCATTGACTATAGGAAACTTAATTCAATGGCTAAAAAATATCATTTTTCTTTACCTTTCATGGATCAAATCCTAGAAAGAGTTGTAGGTCATAAATTTTATTATTTTCTAGATGGCTATTCGGGTTATAACCAAATTAAAATTGCACTTGAAGATCAAGAGAATACTACTTTTATATGTCCATTTAGTACTTTTGCATATCGAAGAATGTCTTTTAAATTATGTAATGCGCTAACCACGTTTCAAAGATGCATGCTTAATATATTTAGTGATATGGTTGAAGAATTTCTTGAGATTTTTATGAATGATTTTTTTGTTTTTGGGGATTCATTTGATGATTGTTTGACTAACTTAGAAAAGGTTTTGACTAGGTGTGAAGAGAAGAATCTTGTGTTGAATTAGGAAAAATATCACTTTATGGTAATAAACGGCATTGTACTTGGTCATATTGTTTCATCAAAAGAAATTGAGGTTGACAAATCTAAAAGTGAGTTAATTACTGACACGACAAAGAGATTGATGTCTTCTCCCAAGTGCAGGAGTGTTGAAGTAATAAATAACCCGGCAAGATCGAGGTCGAACCACAGAGAGATTATTGTACAAATTATAAATAACAACAATACAATCAACAACAACAACAATAATAATAGTAGTAGTAGTAGTAGTAGTAGTAGTAACAATAATAAAGAAAAAGAAGAAGATGACAACTTTGAGATGAAATATTAAAGCAAGGATTAAACAATGATAATAACAAATGTCAAGGTTAGAGGTTCCACTAATAGTATGTCAAACAAGTATAGTATAAACTTTTATTATTCAATTGGAAACCACACACAAGGAAGATGGCTAAAAACTTTTATTATTAACAAAATAAGAACATAAAAGTTAACTAAGAAAAGGAAAGGAAATGAAAGGCATAAACTTGATATTAATGAAAACAAAGCATAAAGAATACAAAGAGAGAAAACAAGAGCATGATCTTGATCTGGACACCAAAATACCTAAATG
>SRLM01001981.1:0-27908 GCA_015708895.1 Populus ilicifolia | reverse complement strand
GCGAGTTAAAATAAGCCGATCATAAAAAGCGGTCAAGCAATGAACTTGTAATGCACAATGTCATTCTTTAGGAATGGTATCTATAAACCGTGAAGATAAAATACAATTCATTAAAGATGGCCCGAGTAAGGAGTCTTTAGACAATCTTCTATTTACTATTGAGACGCATCTTAGTGGACATGTGTATCGTGCAATTCATGATTTATGGCTACTATTTCATAAAGAACATGATCGACTTAGTCTTGGGAACTGACTAAAAAAGACCTTGTTTGCTAGTTTTTAAGAAAACTAGATGGGAAGCCTATCCCCAACCCATAAAGGGCGTTTAAGCCGTTCTTGGACGTAAAACTAAAGGAAGATGTGAGCAACAATCACAACTACCTGTACATACACATGCTTTTTCAAAAGTAAATAAATAAATAAATAAAAAGAGAGAGAGTATATGTGAGACTCTCTAGCTGGCCTACATATAGGTGGTATGATTACCTTTCTAATTTCTCATTTATAAAATCCTCTTTTCCTTCCTTTCATTTCCACTCAACCCATACATTTAACAAATACAGATGTATGTAGAAATGGCAAGTTCCTCAGGTCATCATATAAGAAATATTTGTGTTTTCGGTGAATCTAGTCTTTGGAAAGAAAAAAAGTTTTTAGAATCAGCAAATCATCTTGGTCAAGTGCTAGGTGAGAGAAAGATTCATCTAGTGTATGGGGGAGGCAGTCTTGGGTTAATGGGAGGTGTCTCAATAGTTGCATTTTTAGGAGGTAGTCAAGTTTTAGGGGTCGTCCTCGAAGCTTTAGCATGTATTCTTAAACCTTAATTCTGCTTATATACTTATTTAACATGTATTCTTAAACCTTAATTTACACACACTTTAACATATGATTGTGGGTTGCATATTGGATTATCATATTATTTATGTTCTTTTGTTAAAGGTAACAACTAAGGGAAAGAGATAGTATATAATTAAAAAAAATAAAAAGAAAAAAAAAGAAAAAGAAAAAAGAAGAAAAAATGATAATAATAAAAATATAGATAAGTTTGGTTTCGTAGCCTCCCTAACCTAAGCAATGACGCTTGAAGGGTGTTTTAACACCTAATACCCTAAAGTCAATTGACTTGAGAGCTATTGGCCCAACGCTTGTTACATGGATTGAGAAGAAAAGCTTAAGAGGGAATCAAACATTGCACTATCTACATACATATCAGATTATAGATGTTAACATGATTACATTAGTCATCTTATTCAATTAATGCTAATACTTGTAAATTTTGTTAAGCATTCATGATTATAACTTATGTTAACAAAAAATCAAGTTCCTTTCATAACTCAGGTGTTAGTTATACCATATAATATGGGCTATGAAAGTGCCAAGCATTTGTTGTACCAATTGTTATACAACATAAATTAAGATTAGTCATTTAACAACCAAAGTATTAAAGAGTGAACAAGATAACAAATATAAAACATGTTAGTATCAAACATTAAAGTTCATATTAAGTTTAGACTATACTTATTGTTACACCATTAGTGTAATCTTTTCACCTTAACATAATAAACTTAGCTAGACATAATGAAAGAAAGAAAAATAGATAAACAAAATAAGAACATAAATAAGATAAGAGTTAACAAAGCAAAGGAAAGGAAATAAAAGACATAAACTTGATATTAATGAAAGCAAAACGTAAGCAATACAAAAAATACAAAGAGAGAAAACAAGAGCATGATCTTGATCTGGACACCAAGATGCCTAAATGCATGACAAATGCCTTTATTTATAAGCCAAAATTGAGAGCTATTGATTTGATGAGTAATTAATGAGTAGGTGACCAACTCTTGACTTGATGATAATCCTTATCTTCTCTTGTCTACCCAAAACGTCATTGATAACATCAAAATTGGAGCCACTTGAAACATGAAAGTTGTAGGAAATTGTGTTAGCTTTTTTGTGTAAAAAATTCAACTCATTTCAACTTCTAGAACTCTAGATATGGCTAAAATACTAAACAGTGCTTGAGTTGGAGGATAGATTCGGGCTTCTTTGTTGTTGCAACAATTTGGACTTGAAAATGACCTTTTTAGATCTTGGGCTCCATATGAAAGTTGTAGGCCCGTGTCTTACCTTTCCATCCATATAAATCAGACCTAAATCTAATTTTTATAGCTCCAGATATGACCCAATTACCGAACAGTGTTCTGGTTTGGATTGCGCTAACATCTCTTTTCTAAGTTTGACCATCTCTTTATCCTTTCAATTTCAGTTCTTAAATTCATCGATCAATCCTTTTAGTTATGTGATAGGCATGCATTTAATATGAATATTTACCACAAATAAAGGTATCTTATATTATTAGACATATTATTATAAAACATTCTTTAGTTAAGGAGTTATTGATACTTCAAGTGCAAAATGATGATATAAAACCTTGATAAAAATACACTTTTAAGTACCAATCACTTTTTCTTAGTTCAACACTTTGATTTGCTAAAAATATCAATTTTATTGCTTCAGGAGATTCGCAAGCTCATTGGAGTACCCAAGACAAGGGAAGGCTTTTGAACGAAGTGAAGAACTTTTATTGGGATGATCCTAAATTATTCAAATATTATCTTGATTAAATATTTTAAAGATGTATTCCTAACTATAAGGTAAGTAGTGTTATTAAATTTTATCATTCTAAGGTATATGGGAGTTATTTCTTATAAAAAAAGATGATTGCAAAAATTTTACAATATGGATTTTACTAGCTCACTATATTCAATGAGTCACATGTGTTCTATAAAGTTTGTGAAAATTGTCAAATTTCAGGATTTCTTTCAAAATATAAGGAATCATTAGATAATCTTCTATTGACTTTTGAGATGTATCCCAGTGGAGATGTGTATTGTGCATATCATGACTTATGACCTCATTTTCATAGAGAACATGCTTGACATAGTCTTGGGAATCTAATTATAAAAGACAAACCCTATTTGCCAATTATTAAGAAAATTGAATAGGAAGCTTATCCTCAACTCATAGAGGGTGTTTAAGTCATTCTTGGATGGAAAACCAAGGGAGGGTGGGAGCCACAATCACAACTACCTGTACATACACAATCGCAACTACCTGTACACACACATGCTTTAAAAAAAAAATAGATAGAGAGTATGTGACTCCAGCTAGCCTACGTATACATGGTATGATTGTATTTCAAGTTCTTATCTATAAAATCTTATCTTTCTTCCTTTCATTTATACTCAACCTATACATTTAACAAAAACAAAAGTATGTAGAAATGACAGGTTCCTCAAGTTATCACATAAGAAACAATTGTATTCTTGGTGGATCCAGTCCTGAGAAGGAAATAGAGTCTTTAAAATGAGCAAATCATCTTAGTTAGACACTAATTGAGAGAAATATTCATTTAATATATGAAAGTGGCGGTCTTGGGTTAATGGAATGAGTGTCAATAGCTGTATTTTTAGAAAGTAGTCAAGTTATAGAGGTTGTCCATAAAGTTTTAGCACAAGTAAACATCATTGAAAAAATAACAGGAAAGGAACTACAGGTCTCCACAATGTCTGATTGAATGAATGTCATGTTTAAACATGCTAATACCTTTATTGCCTTACTAGGTGGTCTGGGCACATTAGAAGAGATCTTTCATATTTTGTTTTAGGCCTAATTGCACATTCACTATAAACTTATAGGTCTATTAAATGTTAATGGTTATTATGATAAGTTGTTATCGTTTCTTGATCATGTTATGGAATAAGAATTTCTAACATTTTCAGCATGACAAATTATAATCTCTACTGCTACTACTGAATAATTGATTGATCAATTACAATCTTTCATTCCTATAATTGATTCCTTCACGAGTCGCACAAATTGATCAAATAAGGAAACCGTAAAAAACTTACATTGGATTTGAGTCTTTATTTATAAATTTTTGTATCTTTTAGTTTTATTAATAGTACATTATTAAGTTTTATTGTTTCTTATATTTGTTTCAATATGTTTTAGGTTTGTCATTATTCGGTGTTTTAGATGATGTCTTCCATGCTCAATCTTTCTACCTTTGGACATTGAAGATAATGTCTTATTTTGGTTGAGAGAAAAAGGTAGTAGTTGATATTATTTTAAAAAATAATTAATTATGTTTTCTATTTCATAAACTATTTACAAAAATTGTTATTACTAGGATGCCAGAGTAAATGAGTTCTTTTGTTAAAGTGACTCTTGAGATGCATCTTAGTAAATATTCTTAACAAAATACTTCTTAAAATATTTAGGTTTAAAAACTCTCGTATTATTATCACTTAATTCTACTCATATACTCATTTAACAAATATTTTTAAACCTTTATTTTCATATACACACTTTAACATTTGATTGTGGGTTGCATATTGTATTATTACACTATTTATGTTCTTTTGTTAAAGTTAACAACTAAAGGAAAGAGATAATATATAAATTAAAAAAAAAAACCAAAAAATAATGATAATAAAAATGTAGATAAGTTTGGTTTTGAAGCCTCCCTAACCTAAGCAATTAAGCCCGAAAGTGTAAACACTAATATATATATATATATATATATATATATAGTGTGTGTGTGTGTGTGTAGAGAGAGAATTGATTACTCCACCATCGCGATCAATTTCTGAATCGACAGCGACACAGTTTTAGCTGCTGATTTTCTAAATCAACAGTGATGTTTCACTGTCGATTTCTAAATCAATAATGACGCAGTTTTTGTTATCAATTTCCTAAATCGACAGCAATGCATTTTTCATTGTTGATTTCTTGAATCGAATCAGCAACAACACATTTATTTTTAAATTATCTTAATGAGCTAGAGGGAGGGGTAAAATCGATTTTGGATAGACCAAAACAATGATAATGACACATCTAAACCAACCCTAAACACCCCACCTCATTTAATGGGGAGTATAAATATAAGGAGGAGAGAGAAGGTAACCCTAGCTCTTCCCAAAGTTGTCTGCACTTGTATGTCTAGATGCATGTTGCTCTTCCCTTTCTCCTTCCTAACAAAAACCTAAGTCTTGTGAATGTGTGAGGGAGAGAGAAGAGACCTTGAGAGAATATCGAACAGTTGCCAAAAGGAAAAGGAAAAAAGGGGCCAAAAAACGTGAGAGGAAGAAGGAAGAGAAAGAACACTGTTAAACCTTCCTTAAACCTAGCTAGATTCGAAATGTATAGGTCATGAAACTCCCTTCCTCTCCTCCTTAAGACCCAGAACTGGAAATGAAGAAGAAAATTGACTTAGGACCTCAGCTAGCTATGAAGAAAAAAAAATTAACTAAAAGGACAAGGAAAATAGAAATGAAATGAGGCCAATTTCAGTATATCTAACCAAGAAAAATAAATAAATAAAAATAACAATCATTGTAAAGGGTCAGCTTTAACTATGGGGTTGGTCGGCTTGTAATGTGGCTGCTGGGATTGGTTGACGGATTATGTGTTGAAATGGATAGTTTCAATGTATATGTATTTCAATGTGTATATTTTGTTGAAATGATTGAAAGATATATGTTTTAATTAATGGTTTTCAATGTGTGCGTTCTGCAGCGAAATTGCAATTCGCTACCAAAACTGTGTGGGCTGCAGTAAATTAGCATTCGCTACTAACATTGAGTCTTTTATAGCAAATTAGAATTTGTTGTAGAATTGTGTGTTGTGCATCAAAATTATGATTCCCTGTCGAAACTGTGTTGACAGCAGCGAATTAGCAATCACTACCGAAGTTGACTTGTCCGTAGCGAATTAGAATTCACTGCCAAATTATGTGCTCTGTGGTGAAATTTCAATTCACTATCAAAAATGTGTCGGCTATAGGGAATTAGCATTCGATGCTGAATTGTGTGTTCTGTAGTGAAATTTTGATTCACTACTGAAAATATATCAGCTGTAGCGAATTACTATTCGTTGATCAAACCAAGTCCTCTACAACGAATCAACATTCACTGCTAAATTATGTGCTCTGTAGCAAAATTGCGATTCACTATCGAAACTATGTTGCTGCAGCGAATTAGTACTTGCTGTTGAAATTGAGTCTTCTGTAGTGAATTAGCATTCGCTATTGAATTGTATGTTCTATAACAAAATTGCGATTCACTACCAAAACTGTGTCGGTTGCAGCAAATCGCTGCCAAAGTTGAGTTGTTTGCAGCAAATTAGCATTTGCTGTCGAATTTTATGTTCTATAGTGACTTTATGATTCGCCATCGAAGTTGAGTTGGCTACAGCAAAATTGTGATTTGCTGCCGAAATTGAGTTATCTACTACAATTTAGCATTTATTACCGAAATTCTAGCACCAAAAGTGAAATAGTTTTCGCTACCGAATTGGTTGCTGGTAGCAAACTAGTTCTTGTTGTTGATTTTTACTATAAGCCTCCTAGGCAAAAATGACTTAAATTATAGTAACAATTTCATGGTATGATAGTGTAAAATATGGAACACTTGAATGTGAACATATGAACTTTTGAAATAAGTGGTGATAAATATGATTAAAAAATACAAATGTACTGATTTGTGACCATTGATGTTTTAGGTGGTGCAGTTGGGATTGGATTATCGTCACGACAAGAACAACCTACAGGTGTAGCAAGTAGGTGACTCCCACCTTTCCTTTTCAAATGTTAAATAATGAGATATTTTAACATGAATGTTACCATAATGGGTTAAAACAGATATCAGACTGTTAAACATTTAAATGTTGTCAAATAGGTGATTAGCTTCAGCTAATGGCATTTGAAGGGATGACCAGGATAAACGACTGATTAGCCTAGGCTAATGGCATCCAAAGGGATGACCGGGACAAAGGAATGATTAGCCTCAGCTAATGACATTCAAAGGGATGATCGGGACAAAGGAGCTAATGGTATTTGACATGACTAAAAGATTGATGTCTTCTCCCAAGTGTAGGAATGTCGAAGTAATAAATAACTCAGTAAAACCGGGGTCGAACCATAGGGAGGTTAATTGTACAAATTATAAACAGAACAATAATAACAAGAACAATAATAGTAGCAATACTACTACTACTATTACTACTAGTAACAATAAAAAAGAAAAAGAAAAAGAAGAAAAGTTGATGAGAACTTTGAGATGGAAAATTAACGTAAGGATTAAACAATGATAATAACAAATGTCAAGGTTAGAGGTTCCACTAATGGTATGTCAAAAAAGTATAGTATAAACTCTTATTATTCAATTGGAAACCACACACAAAGGAGGTTCCAATCAGATTATAGATTGTTAACATGATTACATTAGTCATCATCTTATTCAATTAATGCTAATACTTGTAAATTTTATCAAGCATTCATGATTATAACTTATGTTAACAACAAATCAAGTTCCTTTCATAGCTTAGGTGTCGGTTATACCATACAGTTATGGGCTATGAAAATGCCAAGCATTTGTTGTATCAAGTGTTATACAACATAAATCAAGATTAGTCATTTAACAAGCAAAGCATTAAAGAGTGAACAAGATAACAAATATAAAACATGTTAATATCAAACATTAAAGTCCATATTAAGTTTATACAATACTTATTCTTACACCATTAGTGTAACTTTTTCAGCTTGACATAATAAACTCAGCGAGACATAATGAAAAAAAGAAAAATAGATAAACAAAATAAGATAAGAGTTACCGAAGCAAAGGAAAGGAATTGAAAGACATAAACTTGATATGAATGAAAGCAAAACATAAACATTATTGTGTATCATATCTGGCAAGAAAGGAATGCAAGGACCTTTGCTGGAATATCTAGAACTCAGAATTTGGTCTTTCATCAAATCGAATGTATCATCCGTGATAAGCTTGATTTGATGAGGAACGTTCTGCCAACAGATGAAAATAAAAGGATCCAACGAGCTTGGAGGGTTAATAACATAAATTCTTTATTTGATATTTAGCTGGTTGTATTGGTTTTCCTAACGAATCAAGTTAGGTCTTGAGTTTTCAGTTCGGTGGCTAGCATGTAGCCATCTGTTGTTTTATGTTTCTGCTCTCATTGTAAATCTGGGGTATGCCCCTTATAATCTTTGTATTGTTTTCCTTTAATATATACATCAACTTACCAAAAAAAAAAACATAAACATTACAAAAAATACAAAGAGAGAAAACAAGAACATGATTTTGATCTAGACACTAAAATGCCTAAATGCCTCCTTTTATAGGCCAAAATTGGGAACTATTGATTTGATGACTAATTAATGAGTGGATGACCAACTCATGACTTGGTAACAATCCTTATCTTCTCTTGTTTGGCCAAAAAAATGTAATCGATAACATCAAAATTGGAGCCACTTGAAAACATGAAAGTTGTAGGAAATTGTCTCAGCTTTCTTGTGTAAAAACTTCACCTCATTTTGACTTCTAGGACTCTACATATGGCCAAAATATTGAACAGTGCTTAGGCTGGAGGACAGATTTGGGCTTCTTTGTTTTTACAACAATTTGGACTTGAAAATGAACTTTTTAGATCTTGGGCTCCATATGAAAGTTGTAGGCCTATGTCTTACCTTTCTATCCATATAAAGTAGACCTAAATCTAAGATCTATTGCTGGAGATATGACCCAATTACAGAATAGTGTTCTGGATTGGATTGCACCAACATCTCTTTTGTAATTTTGGCCATCTCTTTATCCTTTCAATTTCAGTTCTTATATTAATCGATCAATCCTTTCAATTATGTGATAGGCATGCATTTAATATGAATATTTATCACAAATAAAGGTATCTTATATTATTAGACATATTATTATAAAAAATTCTTTAGTTAAGGAGTTATTGATACTTCAAGTGCAAAATGATGATATAAAACCTTGATAAAAATACACTTCTAAGTATGAATCAATATCCGAAGGGATGACCAAGAAAAAGAAATGATTAGACTCAGCTAGTGACATTCATAAGGATGACCGGAACAAATGACTAATTAGCCTTAGCTAATGGCATCCAAAGGGATAACCAGGACAAATGATTGAGTAGCTTTGGTTAAAGACATCTGAAGTGTAGGGTGAGTGAACAGTTAACCTTAATAAAAAATGCCTTAAGAGGATAGCTGGTTTAAAATTATGATTGATTGCAAGAATTGGTGCATCTATATGCACCACAAGTTGTGTATACCAAGTATATGAAGAAACTATAAATATCATGCATCAAACATAGAATAATGTTAATGGTTCATTAATCTACCAGATCTTTTAATTATCATTATTATTAATAAGGAATTACATTCTCTTAAATGTTCTGTACTGTAGCAAAGACGTCACATCAACAAGATGCCTAAGAAACCTGATACATGGGAACCTACTTTTGTAAGGAATCATGTAGTTTCATCCTAAATCATGATGTATTTTGTATGAATCAATGTATTAAACATATAACTTTTATTGGATCCTTTTGTTTAAATTCATAATGACTAATATGAGGATAGGAATGCAAACTCATGTCTATGTATGTATATTATAATGTGAACTTCTAATCATACAAACAAAATATTATGTGTTTATGTAAGATTCACTTTTAAATGAAATGTTGAATGTTGTTGATGCATGGATTGCATCTTGATGATGTGAGGAAATAGGTTCGCTAATTACCGACACGATGTGTGTCAAGTTAAAAAAAATATATTATGGTTGTTTGGGGCTTATAAAGCTGGGTTGTTATAGAAGGGGTGTTTTAACATCTAATACCTTAAAGTCAACTGACTTGGAAGCTATTAGCTCAACACTTGTTATATGTGTTGAGAAGAAAATCTTAAAAGAATCAAACATTGCATTGTCTATGCATCAATATTTCCAACCCAAGTTGTTAAGCTTGAAGGGGTGTCTCAACACCTAATACCCTAAGATCAACTAGTTTGGGAGTCATTAGCCGAAAGCTTGTTACATGAGTTAAAGATGCATTGTTTTTTTTAAGTTATATGTATATTAAAAAAAAAGAAAAAGAAAAAAGATAATAATCTTAACTCAAGAAATTTAACCTTAAATATTAGAACAAAAATTTTATTTTCTTCCAAGTAAAGCCCTATAACTATGTGTTGATATATTGAGTATAAAAGAAAGGTTTCTTAATAACTTATTTAAGAGGTATTGAGCATATATATAATAAGAGTTTGTTTACTTGAACAGATTAATAGAAGGTGAATGATGAATACCTTTATATAATTTACAATTTTTTTATATTTTAAAGCTTTGATTATTAAGGACTAGTAATAAGTTGGTTGAGGGTGTGATTAGTACTCAAAACTATATTTTTGTCAAGGTTTTATATAATCATTTTGCACTTGAAGTATCAATAACTTCTTAACTAAAGCATGTTTTATACGAACAAATTTGATATGATAAGTACCTTTAATTTATGGTAAATTTTCATCTTGAATGTAGGCTTGTCACAAATAAAAAGATTGATTGATGAGTTGAAGTATTGAAATTGAAAGGATAAAGAGATTGTCAAACTTAGAAAAGAGATGTTGGTGCGGTCCGAACTAGAACACTATTCGGTAATTGGATCATATTTGGTTATAGATCTTGAATTTAGGTATACTTCATATAGATGGAAAGTTAAGACATAGGCCTATAAGTTTAACATGGAGGTCTTATTTTCAAGTTCAAATTATAGAAACAATGAAGAAGTCTGAATCTGTCATGTAGCCTAGATATTGTTTAGTGTTCAACCCATATCTTGAGTTTTAGAAGTCCAAATGACCTCTATTTTTTTTCTGAAAACTTGAGCCATTTTTCTAGAATTTCATGTGGAGGTCTGATTCAAATTCTGACATTATCAATGATGTTTTAAGCAAACAAGAAGATAAGAATTGTCATCAAGTTAAGAGTTGGCCACCCACTCATCAATTAGTCATCAAATCAATAGTTTCTAATTTTTTCCTATAAAAGGAGGCAATTACCATGCATTTAGGCATCTTGGTTTCTAAATTAAGATTGTGCTCTTGCTTTCTCTCTTTGAATTTTTATAATGTTTAAGTTTTGCTTTTATTAATATCTTGTTCATGTCTTTCATTTCCTTTTCTTTACTTAGTTAACTTTTATCTTATTTGTGTTTTTATCTTGCCTATTTATATTTCTCTTTTTCATTATGTTTAGCTAAGTTTATTATGTTAAGGTGAAAAGGTTACACTAAAGGTGTAAGAATAAGTGTAGTGTAAACTTAACATGAACTTTAATGTTTGATACTAACATGTTTTGTAGTTGTTATCTTGTTCATTCTTTAATACTTTGCTTGTTAAAAGATTAATCTAGATTTATGTTGTATAACACTTGATATAACAAATACTTGACACTTTTATAGCACAAACTGTATGGTATAATGACACCTGTGTTATGAAAGGAACTTGATTTGTTGTTAACATAAGTTATAATCATAAATACCTAATAACATTTACAAGTATTAGCATTATTCAAATAAGATAACTAATGTAATCATGTTAACAATTTATAATCTAACTAGAACCTTCTTTGGATGTGGTTTCTAGTTGAATAATAAGAGTTTATACTATACTTGTTTGAAATATCATTATGGATCTTCTAAACTTGACATTTGTTATTATCATTCCTTAATTCTCACATTAATATTCCATCTTAAAGTTCTTGTCAACTTCTTCTTCTTCTATTATTATTGTTATTATTGTTATTGTTGTATTGTTGTTATTTATAATTTATATAATAAACCTTTTTGTGGATCGACCTCGGTCTTGCTGGATTATTTATTACTTTGACACTCTTGCACTTGGAAGAAGACATTGATTTTGTAGTCGTGTCACACCCACTTATCAATTAGTCATCAAATCAATAGTTTTTAATTTTAACCTATAAAAGGAGGCATTTATTATGTATTTAGACGTCTTAGTTTTTAGATCAAGATCATGCTCTTACTTTCTCTCTTTGTATTTTTGTAAAACTTAAGTTTTGCTTTTATTAATATCTGTTAATGTCTTTCATTTCCTTCTCTTTACTTAGTTAACTTTTATCTTATTTATGTTTTTATCTTGTTTATTTATGTTTACCTTTTTCATTATGTTTAGGTAAGTTTATTTTGTTAAGGTGAAAAGGTTACATTAATGGTGTAAGAATAAATATAGTGTAAACTTAACATGGACTTTAATGTTTAATACTAACATGTTTTATATTTGTTATCTTGTTCACTCTTTAATACTTTGCTCGTGAAATGGTTAATCTAGATTTGTGTTTTATAACACTTGGTATAATAAATATATGACACTTTCATAGCTCAACCGTATAATATAACCGACACTTGTGCTATGAAAAGAACTTAATTTGTTGCTAACATAAGTTATATAATCATGAATACTTGACAATGTTTACAAGTTTTAGCATTATTCAAATAAGATAACTAATGTATTCATGTCAATAATTTATAATCTAATTGGAATCTTCTTTGTGTGTGGTTTTTATTTGAGTAATAAGAGTTTATACTATACTTGTTTGAAATACCATTAATAGATTCTCTAACCTTAACATTTGTTGTTATCATTGTTCAATCCTTACATTGATCTTCCATCTCAAAGTTCTCATCAACTTCTTCTTCTTCTTCTATTATTATTATTGTTGTTGTTGTTTTTATATTGCTGTTATTTATAATTTATACAATTAACCTTCCTATGGTTTGACCCTAGTCTTACCTAGTTATTTATTACTTTGACACTCTTGCACTTGAGAGAAAACATTAATCTTTTGGTCATATTAGTTTCCAATTGAATTATAAGAGTTTATACTACACTTGTTTGAAATATCATTAGTGAATCCTCTATCCTTAATATTTATTGTTATCATTATTTAATATTCATATTGATCTTCCATCTCAAAGTTTTCATCAATTTCTTCTTCTTCTTCTTTTATTGTTGTTGTTATTGTATTGTTGTTAGTTATAATTTATACAATTAACCTCCCTGTGGTACAACCCCAATCTTGCCAGGTTATTTATTACTTCAACACTCCTGCATCTGAGAGAAGATATTAATCTTTTTGTCATGTCAATGTCTTCTCCCCAAGTGCAGGAGTGCCCAAGTCATAAATAACCTCGTAAAACTAGGGTCGAACAACATGGAGGTTAATTGTGTAAATTATAAAAAACAATAATACAACAACAACAACAATAATAACAACAATAGTAGTGGTAGTGGAGGTAGTAATAAAGAAGATGAAGATGAAGAGGAAGAGGAAGTCGATGAGAATTTTAAGATGAAAAATTAATGTGAGGATCAAACAATAATAAAAACAAATATCAAGGTTAGAGGATTTTCTAATGGTATTTTAAACAAATAGAGTATAAAGTCTTCAACAAGAAACCACACTCATAGAAGGTTCCAATCAGATTATAAATTGTTAACATGATTACATTAGTTATCTATTAGTTCTTAAAAATACATTTTTATCAAGGTTTTATATCATTTTTTGCACTTGAAATATCAATAACTCCAAAATTAAAGCATGTTTTATTATAACATATCTAATAATGTAATGTACATTTAATTTATGGTAAATGTTCATCTTAAATGCAGGTCTATAACATAAATAAAAGGATTGATTGATGAGTTTAAGTACTAAAATTAAAAGGATAAAAAGATGGTTAAACTTAAAAAAGAGATGCTGGTGGACTCCAAACCGGAATACTATTTGGTAATTGGCTCATATCTGGAGCTATGGCTATTGGATTTAGGTCTACTTTATATGAATAGAAAGGTAAGATATAGGCTTACAACTTTCATTTAGAGTCTGGGCTGTTTTCAAGTTTAAATTGTAGCAACTAAATCTGTCCTGCAGCTTAGACATTGTTTAATGTCAAACTCATATCTTGAGTTCTAGAAGTCCAAATGACCTTAATTGTTTTCTAGAAACCTGAGACAATTTCCTAGAACTTTATGGTATAAATGATTATAATTCTGACATTATTAATAATGTTTTATTCAGATAAGAGAGGACAAGGATTGTCACCAAGTTAAGAGTTGGCCACCCCCTCATCAATTAGGCATCAAATCAATAATTTCCAATTTTAGTCTATAAAAGGAGGCATTTGCCATGCATTTAGCCATCTTAGTTTCTAGATCAAGATCATGCTCTTTCTTTCTCTTTTTATATTGCTTATGTTTTGCTTTCATTAATATCAAGTTTATGCCTTTCTTTTCATTTCCTTTACATAGTTAACTTTTATCTTATTTATGTTCTTATTTTGTTTACTTATTTTTCTTTCTTTCATTATGTTTAGTTAAGTTTATTACGTCAAGGTAAAAAGGTTACACAAATAATATAAGAATAAGTATAGTGTATATACTCAACATAGACCTTAATGTTTAATACTAATATGTTTTGTACTTGTTATCTTATTCACTTTTAATACTTTGCTTGTTAAATGGTTAATCTAGATTTATATGTTATAATACTTGGCACAACAAATACTTGGCACTTTCATAGCCCCTGCTATATAGCATAACCAATACCTAAGTTATAAAGGGAACTTGATTTGTTGTTAACATAACTTATAATCATGAATGCCTGACAAGATTTACAAGTATTAACATTAATCAAATAAAATAAATAATGTAATCATGTTAACAATTTATAATTTGATTAGAACCTCCTTTGTATGTAGTTTTTAATTCAATAATAAGAGTTTATACTATATTTGTTTGACATACCATTAGTGGATCCTCTATCATTAACATTTGTTGTTATCATTGTTTAATCCTTACATTAATCTTCCATCTTAAAATTCTTATCAACTTCTTTTTCTTCTTCTTCTTCTTCTTTATTACTATTACTATTACCATTATTATTACTGTAACTATTATTACTACTACTACTATTGCTGTTATTATTGTTGTTGTTGTTGTTGTTACTATTGTTATTGTATTATTGTTATCTATAATTTATATAATCATTCAACTTTTACTTTCTTTTCATGGATTAGATTTAGAAAATCCACACTTACATTTAAGAGAATTTGAGGAGGTCTACAACGCGTATAATTACTCAAATTATAGTATGAACACTATAAGATTAAAGCTTTTTCCTTTTTTATTAAAAGATAAAGCTAAAACATGGTTATAAAATTTAAGACCTAGATCGATTCGTGTTTGGGTTGAAATGCAACAACAGTTTTTGAAGAAGTTTTTTTCTATCTCATAGAACAAATTCTTTTAAAAGACAAGTCACCACTTTCACTTAAAAATTAGGAGAAACATTTTAGCAATTTTAGGATAGGTATCCGGACTTGCTTAATACATGCCCTTAATATGGTTTTGAAACATGGAGATTGGTTTCACATTTTTATAAAGGGTTAACACTTAAAGGTAGACAAATGATTGAATTGATGTGTAATGGAACTTTTTAAGATAAAGACCTTGAAGAAGCAATGAAGTACTTAGACTTGTTAGTTGAAAATGCTTAAAATTAGGACACCATAGGGACTTATAAGGCATCAAGTAAAACTTAACCTCATATATCTAGTGGAGGTATTACAACCTTAGAGAAGATCATGACCTCTAAGTCAAGTTTGCATCTTTAAATACTGACCTCTTAATTCTAATTGAATCATATGTTGGGTTCTAAAGTTGATGAGCTGAAGGTAGGGTATCAGCAACAAGACCAGCCAAACCCTAGCCCCAAATTGAATTTTTTAAATGCTTTGAAAGGTTTTGATGCTGATAACAATGAGGGTAGCAAGACCCTTGGTATTTCTCCAATCCGTAATCTACATTTTGTTCCTCCCGCTATGACTGATGGTCATGTGACAGTAGCTCCTCCACTTGATGTGTTTGAGGATAGGTGCAAACTTTGGAAATCCACCTTAGTTGGCAATTTTATGGGTCAGAAATTACCATATCCCATTGTTAATTCCATTGCCAAAAGTTTTATCAGAAGTTTTATCTTTGAATAATGGTTTCTTCCTATTCACTTTTGATTCTGTTGATCATGCCACTAATGTGCTCGAAAGAGCCCCATGGCACATGGCAAATAGACCTTTGGTGCTTAAACGTTGGCAATCGAACATGCAATTTTTGAAAGATGATTTGGTTAGAGTTCCGGTATGGGTTAGGCTGTATAATGTTCCTCTCGAGTATTGGACAATTAAGGGGTTGAGTTGTGTAGCGAGTGCCATTGGGGTTCCTTTTCATACTGATCATACTACATTGTTGCGTCAAAGGCTTAGCTATGCAAGAGTTTGTGTTGAGATAGATGCTACGAAGACGCTGGTTAAGGAATACGACCTTCGCTGTCCAAATAGGTTATTCATAACAATTTCAGCTGATTATGAATGGATACCATCGAAGTGCAATAATTGTAATGTCTTTGGGCACACCACAATGATATGTGCTACTAATAATGGTGATAATCTTACAGTGGAGGCTGAGGGTAAGAGGAAAGTAGGAGCTGTGAACTCCAAATCTGCGGATAAGAAGCAAAATTAGTTTCAATGGCAGGTTGTGGCTAAGCGAAATAAGGGTTCTGTGACAAGTGAGAATAGTCCTTTAGCATCTAGAGTGCGAAACTATAATGAGGATGGTTGTTCTACATTTAAAAAAAATATGTCTAATTGTAATATGAATGAGAAGGCTGCACCAGATGTGCAAAATGCTGATTGTTATAAAGAAGAAAATCCTACCTCTCCTCTTGTTTTGAAGAGTTCACAAGGAGACATGAAGCAGGAGCAGGGGGTACAAGTACTACTTCAGATCAAAGTTTAGTCATTTCAAATACATTTGATTGTGCAACCATGAACCAGGCTCTTTCCGTTAATAGTCATGCGCTGAATATAGACATTGATGCAATGGGAGGTGATACAGACGGGGAACGAACTAATAAAGAGTTGACGTCACCAATCTTGACAAGCCCACAAAACCCTGAATTCCACCCAAAAGGAAACTGTTAATCAGTTAAAAAGGTTTCAAAAACCTCTTCAAAGAAGAATAAGAAAGTTGTCTCCTCGACTGGGGGCACGTCGAGGTAATCTTTGTGTTGATGTTTTTACTCCTCTCAATTTTCCTATGATTATTGGATGTTGGAATGTTAGAGGTTTGAATGATCCCATAAAGCATTTAGCATTGAGTCAGCTCATCCATCAAGAGAGGATGACTCTTTTTGGTTTGGTTGAAACTCGGGTTAGAGACAAGAATAAAGATAATGTTTCTCAACTTCTTCTTCGTAATTGGTCCTTCTTATATAATTATGATTTCTCTTGTCGTGGTAGTATATGGGTTTGTTGGAATGCTGATGTGGTGAAGATTGATGTCTTCGGAATTTCAGACCAGGCTATTCATGTTTGTGTCACTATTTTAGCTACCAATATCTGTTTCAATGCTTCAATTATTTACGGAGACAATAACGCTGCCTTATGTGACACATTATGGTTTGATATAGTGAGGCGTAGTGATGGATGGGAGTCCAGCCCATGGATTCTTATGGGTGATTTTAATGCTATCCGCTACCAATCAGACAGGTTAGGAGGGTCTACTTCGTGGGCTGGTCATATGGACAGATTGGAAACATGTATTCAAGAAGCGAAAGTGGATGATCTTCGATATTCAGGCCTGCATTATACTTGGTTAAATCAATGTCCTAAGAATTTGATTATGCGGAAATTAGATAGAGTGCTTGTTAATGAGAATTGGAATCTGAACTTTCCATCTTCAGAAGCGAGATTTTTGCAATCGGGTAAAGGTTACTGGTGATGATCAGAATATAAAAAAACCATTCAGATTCTTCGATATGACAAGTTCATGCCCTTGGTAAGGAAAGTATGGGAAAACAATTCGGGGGGTTGTCCAATGTATCAGCTGTGTTGCAAGTAAGAAAACTAAAACGGGAATTGAAACTTTTTAATATGACTCACTTCTCCAACATTTCAGATAGAGTCAAAGATGCAAAAGATGAAAAGGCTCAATAGGCTCTACTTACAGCGCATGGGAATCCAACTTTGTGCATGCGAGAAAGGGATGCTGTACGTAACTACGCTTCTATCGTCAGGGCTGAAGAGATTTTTTTCAAACAAAAGGCAAGGATACAGTGGCTTAGCTTGAGGGATCAGAATACTAGCTACTTTCACAAATCAGTAAATGGAAGACAACATAGGAATAAGCTTCTTTCCATATTTGTTCTTCAAGTTCTACTAGAGATGCAAGAAGGACAACATTTCTCATCTTTGTTTTGCTGACGACTTGATGATTTTTAGCAAAGGAGATATAAACTCAATTCGTATGATTAAAACTATACTCTCAAAGTTTCAAGATCTATCAGGTCTGTATCCAAATCCAAAAAAAAGTGACATCTTCTTAAGCGGTGTGTTAAATGCCGAGAGGGAATTAGAGTGTTTCAATGGTTACCTCTAACAATGAACAACACAATGAAGTCAAGTTTGGACATATATTAAGAT
Organism: Populus ilicifolia; assembly: GCA_015708895.1. Lineage (NCBI taxonomy): Eukaryota > Viridiplantae > Streptophyta > Magnoliopsida > Malpighiales > Salicaceae > Populus > Populus ilicifolia. The sequence continues at coordinate 9,470 of SRLM01001981.1, read as the reverse complement.
TAGAGCTACAAGATATGTTGAACAGCCATAGGATGAGGATTTCTCAGTTTACTAGTGTTAATCAAGCTGATTCTGAAGCTAGCACAGAGAAGAAACACTCTAATTCCCAAGCTTCTAATGTTGTTTCAGAAATGAATCATGTGCTGGGTTCTAAAGTTGATGAGCTGAAGGTAGGGTCTCAGCAACAAGACCAGCTAAACCTTAGCCCCAAATTGAATTTTTTAAATGCTTTGAAGGGTTTTGATGTTGATAATAATGAGGGTAGCAAGAACCTTGGTATTTCTCTAGTTCGTAATCTGCATTTTGCTCCCCCTGCTATGACTGATGGTCGTGTGACAATAGCTCCTCCACTTGATGTGTTTGAGGATGGCTGCAAACTTTGGAAATCCACCCTAGTTGGTCATTTCGTGGGTCAGAAATTACCATATCTTGTTGTTAATTCTATTGCCAAAAGAATCTGGGGCTCCTATGGTCTATCAGAAGTTTTATCTTCAGATAATGGTTTTTTCCTATTCACTTTTGATTCTGTTGATCATGCCACTAATGTGCTGGAAAGAGCCCCATGACACATGGCAAGCAGACCTTTGGTGCTTAAACGTTGGCAACCGAACATGCAATTTTTGAAAGGTGATTTGGTCAAAGTTCCGGTATGGGTTAGGCTGTATAATGTTCCTCTCGAGTATTGGAGTATTAAGGGGTTGAGTTGTGTAGCGAGTGCTATTGGGGTTCCTCTTCATGTTGATCAGACTACATTGTTGCGTCAAAGGCTTAGCTACGCAAGAGTTTGTGTTGAGATTGATGCTACGAAGACGCTGGTTAAGGAATACGACCTTCGCTGTCCAAATGGGTTATTCATAACAATTTCAGCTGATTACGAATGGATACCATCAAAGTGCAATAATTGTAATGTCTTTGGACACATGACAGCGATATGTGCTACTAATAACGGTGCTAATCTTACAATGGAGGCAGAGGGTAAGAGGAAAGTAGGAGCTGCGAACTCTAAATCTGCGGATAAACAGCAGAATCAGTTTCAATGGCAGGTAGTTGCTAAACGAAATAAGGGTTCTGTGAGTGGTGAGAATGGTCCTTTGGCATCTAAAGTGCGTAACTCTAATGAGAATGGTTGTTCGACATCTGGTACAAATATTTCTGATTCTAATATGAATGAGAAGGCTGCATCAGATGTGAGCAATGCTGATTGTTATGAAGATGAAAATCCTACCTCTCCTCTTGTTTTGAAGAGTTCACAAGGAGATATGAAGTAGGAGTAGGGGGGTACAAGTACTGCTTCAGATCAAAGTTTAGCCATCTCCAATACATCTGATTGTGCGATCATGAACCAGGTTCTTTTCGTTAAGAGTCATGAGCTGAATGTAGATATTGACGCAATGGGAGGTGATACAGATGGGGAACGAATTGATAAGGAGTTGATGTCACCAATCCTGACAAGCCCACAAACTCTGAATTCCAGCGAAAGGGAAACTGTTAATTAGTTAGCTATTAAGGCTAGAGACTCTCTAGAGAAAAAGAAAAAAGGTTCGAAGAAGAACAAGAAATGTGTCACCTCGCCTGGGGGCACGTCGAGGTAATCTTTGTGTTGCTGTTTGTACTCCTCTCTATTTTCTTATGATTATTGGATGTTGGAATGTAAGAGGTTTGAATGATCCCATAAAGCATTCAGCATTGCGTCAGCTCATCCATCAAGAGAGGATGACTCTTTTCGGTTTGGTTGAAACTCGGGTTAGAGACGAGAATAAATATAATGTGTCTCAACTTCTTCTACGTAATTGGTCATTCTTATGTAATTATGATTTCTCTTGTCGTGGTCGTATTTGGGTTTGTTGGAATGCTGATGTGGTGAAGGTTGATGTCCTCAGAATGTCAGACCAGGCTATTCATGTTTCTGTCACTATATTAGCTACCAATATCTGTTTCAATGCTTCAATTATATACGGAGACAACAACGCTTCCTTACGTGAGGCATTATGGTCTGATATAGTGAGTCGTAGTGATGGATGGGAGTCCAGCCCATGGATTATTATGGGCGACTTTAATGCTATCCGCTACCAATCAGACAGGCTAGGAGGGTCTACTTCGTGGGCTGGTCATATGGACAGATTGGAAACATGTATTCAAGAAGCGAAAGTGGATGATCTTCGATTTTCAGGCCTGCATTATACTTGGTCAAATCAATGTCCTGAGAATCTGATTATGCGGAAACTAGACAGAGTGTTTGTCAATGAGAAATGGAATCTGAACTTCCCCTTTTCAGAAGCGAGATTTTTGCCATCGGGTATGTCAGACCATTCTCCTATGGTGGTAAAGGTTACTGGTGATGATCAGAATATAAAGAAACCATTCAGATTCTTTGATATGTGGATGGATCATTACGAGTTCATGCCCTTAGTGAGGAAAGTATGGGAACACAATTCGGGGGGTTGTCCAATGTATCAGCTGTGTTGCAAGCTAAGAAAACTAAAACGGGAATTGAAACTTTTCAATATGACTCACTTCTCCAACATTTCAGATAGAGTCAAAGATGCGAAAGATGAAATGGATAAGGCTCAACAGGCTCTACATACAGCACATGGGAATCCAATTTTGTGCAAGCGAGAAAGGGATGCGGTACGTAACTACGCTTCTATCGTCAAGGCTGAAGAGAGTTTTTTCAAACAAAAGTCAAGGATACAATGGCTTAGCTTGGGGGATCAGAATACTGGCTACTTTCACAAATTAGTAAATGAAATACAGCATAGAAATAAACTTCTTTCACTTACAAAAGAGGATGGAGAGGTTATCGAAGGATATGAGGCAGTTAAATCAGAAGTAGTTGCGTACTTCCAGCGTGTGTTAAGAGTGGATCAGATGCCTAGGGTTCTGAATGAGGAAGAGATGGAATCGGCAATTAACTTGAAACTGTCTTCGACGCAACAACATGTATTAGCACAAGATGTAACAAAGGAGGAGATTAAGCATGCTATGTTTAGTTTGAAGAACAACAAAGCCCCTGGTCCGGATGGATTTAACGCAGGTTTTTTCAAAAGAATGTGGCATATAGTTGGGGAGGATGTAATCAATGCTGTTAGCTCCTTCTTTCAGACTCGGAGAAGGCTTAAAGAAATGAATGCTACATCCATTTCCCTTATTCCTAAAGTTGCCAATCCTACGAGGTTGACAGATTTTTGTCCTATATCTTGCTGCAATACTGTGTACAAATGCATCGCTAAGATTCTAGCCGGGAGAATCACAACTGTTTTGCCATCCTTAGTAGGTCCATATCAGACTGCTTTTATCTCTGGACGGAGAATCAGCGACAACATTCTTTTGTCTCGGTGGGATTTCGTTGACGCTACGTTAAGAAAAATGGGATTCCCTAGAACAGTCATTGATTGGATTATGGTTTGTGTTACATCATGTCAATTCTCTATCAACGTCAATGGTGAGCTTGCAGGTTATTTTCAAGGGGGGAGAGGGCTGCGACAAGGGGATCCACTTTCTCCATATTTGTTTGTCCTATGTATGGAAATCCTTTCGGGGCTATTCTGCAAGATGAGTGCCAACAAAAACTTCAAGTTCCACTGGAGATGCAAGAAGGACAACATTTCTCATCTTTGTTTTGCTGATGACTTGATGATTTTTAGCAAAGGAGATGTACACTCAATTCGTATGATCAAAACTATGCTCACAAAGTTTCAAGATCTATTAGGTTTGTATCCAAATCCAAATAAAAGTGACATCTTCTTAAGCGGTGTGTTAAATGCTGAGAGGGAATAGATTATTCATGTTCTTGGGTTTGCAGAGGGGGAGCTCCCTATGAAATATTTAGGAGTGCCTCTTATCTCGTCCAGACTAAAGGCTGTTTATTGTAAGGGTCTCGTGGACCGAATCACCTCTAAAGTTCGACATTGGACTTGTAGAACACCATCGTATGCAGGACGAGTATAATTGATTAATTCAGTTTTATTTTCCATCCAGGTCTATTGGGCATCTCTTTTCATCTTACCTGGGCAAGTCATAAAAATTGTGGAGCAAATTATGAGATCCTTTCTTTGGTCAGGTTCAGATATGAGAACTACTGGGGCTAAAGTGGCTTGGGATCAGGTATGTCTTCCAAAAAAGGAGGGTGGGCTAGGAATAAAAAGGATAACAGAATGGAACAAGATTGCTTTGTTGAAACACATTTGGAACCTATGCAATGACTCAGATGGCTCAATCTGGTCTACTTGGATCAGATGTAATCTGTTGCGAGGTAGGAATTTCTGGACAATCAGGACGCCACAGAATTGCTCTTGGGCATAGAGAAAGATTCTAAAGCTCAGATCCTTAGCATGGCCGAAGATGAAGTACATCATAGGGGATGGCAGGACAACTTCTCTATGGTTTGACAATTGGCATCCTAACAGCCCGCTCGCAGATTCTTACGGCGATAGATTCATCTATGATTCAGGTATGGAAAAGAACGCGAAGGTCAATATGCTGATTCATAACTCAGAATGGAAAATTCCTACCACTCACGCTATTGGCTGGCACCCCATTGTAGAAGCTATTCCTTCCAATTCTAATCCTATGATAGGGCAAAATGATGAGATTGTTTGGCTGGATTCACCAAATCATAGATTCTCGATCAAAATAGCTTGGGAACAACTAAGATTTCATCATACGATAGTTGAATGGCATGACATTGTGTGGTTCAAGAATGTTGTTCCAAGACATTCGTTTCTTCTATAGATGGCTGTCCAACAGAAACTCACAACCCAAGATAGACTTCATCGATTTAGTATACATAGTCCCAATAGATGCTCAATCTGTCTCCGCAACAACGAAGATACAACCACTTGTTCTTTGAATGCTCCTATACTAAAGCGATCTGGTGGGATGTTTGTGACAGATGCAACATTCCAAGAATGACAAAAGGATGGGATGAATGGATTCGATGGGCCACTGTCACTTGGCATGGCAAAAGTTTCGTCAATTTTTCTTGTAAACTCAGTTTTGCAGCTACAGTGTATCATATCTCTAGAACTCATAATTTGGTTTTTGATCAAATCGAATGTATCATCCATGATAAGCTTGATTTGATGAGGAACGTTCTACCAACGATGAAAACAAAAAGATCCAAAGGGCTTGGAGGGTCAATAACATAGATTCTTCATTTGATATTTAGCTGATCGTATTAGTTTTCCTAATGAATTTAGTTAGGTCTGAGATGTATCCTAGTAGAGATGTGCATCATGCAATTCATTATTTATGACTTTATTTTCATAAAGAACATGATCGACTTAGTCTTAGGAATATGACTAAAAAAGACTTTGTTTGCTAATTTTTAAGAAAACTGGATGGGAAGTCATTATTGTATGTAAAAACTAAGGGAAGATGTGAGCCACAATCATAACTCCCTGTACATACATAAGCTTTTTCAAACAAAAATAAATAAATAAAGAGAGAGGGGGGAGTGTGTGAGACTTCAGCTGGCCTAAATATAGGTGGTATGATTGTCTTTTTAATTTATCATCTATAAAATTATCTTTTCCTTCCTTTCATTTCTACCAAACCTATACATTCAACAAATATAAAAGTGTATAGAAATGGCAAGTTCCTAAGGTCATCATATAAGAAATGTTTGTATTTCAAGTAGATCTAGTCCTAGGAAAGAAAATGAGGTTTTAGAATCAATAAATCATATTGGTCAGGTGCTAGTTGAAAGAAAGATTCATTTAGTGTATTGGAGAGGCAGTCTGGGGTTAATGAGAGGTGTGTCAATAGTTGTATTTTTAAGAGGTAATCAAGTTTTAGGGGTTGTCACAAAAGCTTTAGCACAATGGGACATCATTGGAAAAACAATTGGAGAGAAACTACAGGTCTCTACAATATCTGCTCAAATGAATGCAAAGTTTAACCATGTTAATGCCTTCATTGCCTTACTAGGTGGTTGGGGACATTAGAAGAGATCTTTTATATTTCCTCTTATGCCCAACAACACATTCACTATAAACCCATAGGTTTGTTAAATGTTAATGGTTATTATGATAAGTTGTTATTGTTTCTTGATTATGTTGTGGAACATGAATTTTTAACATCTTCAGCATGACAAATCATAATCTCTACTGCTATTGCTGAATAATTGATTGACCAACTACAATCTTCCATCCATGTAATTAATCTCTCCATGAGTCGTATAAATTGGTCATTTAAGAAAAGCTATAAAAAGCTTAAATTGGATTTGAGATTTTATTTATGAATCTTTATGTCTTTTGGTTGTATTATTGTGTTTTGTTATTTCTTATATTTGTTCAAGCGTATTTTAGATTTGTCAGTGTTCGTTATTTCAGGTGATGTCTTCTATACTCTATATTTCTACCTTCAGACATGGAAGACAATGTTTCATTTTGGTTGGGAGGAGAGGGTGCTAGTTGACAAAAAAAAATTAACTATGTTTTCTATTCCATAAAGCATGTGCAGACTTTTTGTTACTAGGATAACAAAGTAAAGGAGCTCTTTTGTTAAAGTGACTATTAAGACGCATCTTAGTAACCATTCCTAACAAGGTCTGTCATAATATGATTGATACTTAAAAGTGTATTTTTATCAAGGTTTTATATCATCATTTTGCACTTGAAGTATCAATAATTCCTTAACTAAAGCATGTTTTATACTAATATATCTACTAATATAAGATATCTTTAATTTATGAAAAATGTTCATTTTAAATGTAGGCCTATCACATAAATGAAAGGATTGATTGATGAATACAAGAACTGAAATTGAAAGGATAAATAGATGGTCAAACTTAGAAAAGAGATGTCGGTGTAATCCAAACCGGAACATTGTTTAGTAATTGGGTCATATCTAAAGCTATAGATCTCATATTTAGGTCTACTTTATATGGATGAAAGGGTAAGACATATACGCCTACAACTTTCAGCCCAAGAACTAAAAAGGCTATTTTCAAGTCCAAATTGTTACAACAATAAAGAAGACCGAATCTGTCCTCCAGTCCGAGCACTGTTCAGTATTTTGGCCATATTTGGAGTTCTAGAAGTCAAAATGAGCTGAATTTTTTACACAAGAAAGCTGAGACAATTTCCTAGAACTTTCATGTTTTCAAGTGGCTTTTATTTTGACATCATCAATGATGTTTAGGGCAAACAAGATAAGATAAGGATTGTCACCAAGTCAAGGGTTGACTACCTACTCATCAATTACTCATCAAATCAATTACCAAAAAAAAAATTAGTCATCAAATCAATAGTTTCCAATTTAGGCATCTTGGTGTCCAGATCAAGATCATGCTCTTATTTTCTCTCTTTGTATTTTTTGTAATGTTTATGCTTTGCTTTCATTAATATCAAGTTTATGCCATTATAGAAGCTATTCCTCCCAATTCTAATCCTCTGATAGGGCAAAAGGATGGGATTGTTTTGCTGGATTCACCAAATCGCAAATTCTTGATCAAAGTAGCTTGGGAACAACTAAGATTTCATTATCCGATGGTGGAATGGCATGACATTGTGTGGTTCAAGAATGCTGTTCCAAGACATTCTTTTCTTCTATGGATGGTTGTACAACAGAACCTCACAACTCAAGATAGACTTCATTGGTTTGGTATCCATGGTCCCAATCAATGCTCACTCTGTCTCCGCAACAGTGAAGATCACAACCACTTCTTCTTTGAATGCTCATATACTAAAGCAATCTGGTGGGCTGTTTGTGATAGAGTCAATATTCCAAGAATGACAAAAGGATGGAATGAATGGATTCGATGGGCCACTGTCACTTGGCATGGCAAAAGTTTCGTCAATTTTTCTCATAAACTCAGTTTCGCAGCTACAGTGTATCATATCTGGCAAGAACGGAATGCAAGGACCTTAGCAAGAATCTCTAGAACTCATAATTTGGTTTTTGATCAAATCGAATGTATCATCCGTGATAAACTTGATTTGATGAGGAACGTTCCACCAACAGATGAAAACAAAAGGATCCAAAGGGTTTGGAGGGTCAATAACATAGATTCTTCATTTGATATTTAGCTGGTCGTATTAGTTTCCCTAACAAATTTAGTTAGGTCTGAGTTTTTTGTTTGGTGGCTAGCCTGTAGCCATCTGTTGTTTTACATTTCTGTTCTCATTGTAAATCTGGGGTATGCCCCTTATACTGTTTACATTAATACATATGTCAAATTACCAAAAACAAAATATATCAAGTTTATGCCTTTCAATTCCTTTCCTTTGCTTTGGTAACTCTTATCTTATTTATGTTCTTATTTTGTTTATCTATTTTTCTTTCTTTCATTATGTCTGGCTAAGTTAATTATGTCAAGGTGAAAAGGTTACACTAATGGTGTAAGAATAAGTATAGTATAAACTTAATATGGACTTTAATGTTTGATACTAACATGTTTTCTATTTGTTATCTTGTTCACTCTTTAATACTTTGCTTGTTAAATGACTAATCTTGATTTATGTTATATAACAAGTGGTACAACAAATGCTTGACACTTTCATAGCCCATACTGTATGGTATAACCGACACCTGAGCTATGAAAAGAACTTGATTTGTTGTTAACGGAATTTATAATCATGAATGCTTGATAAAATTTACAAGTATCAGCATTAATTGAATAAGATGACTAATATAATTATGTTAACAATCTATAATCTGATTGGAACCTCCTTTGTCTATAGTTTCCAATTGAATAATAAGAGTTTATATTGTACTTGTTTGACATACCATTAGTGGAACCTCTAACCTTGACATTTGTTATTATCATTGTTTAATCTTTACATTAATATTCTATCTCCAAGTTCTCATCATCATCATCTTCTTCTTCTTCTTCTCTTTCTTTACTATTACTACTACTACTACTTTTTTTTGGTAATTTGACATATGTATTAAAAGAAAAGGGTACAAAGAGTATAAGGGGCATACCCCAGATTTACAATGAGAACAAAAATGTAAAGCAACAGATGGATGGCTACAGGCTAGCTACCAAACAAAAAACTCAGACCTAACTAAATTTGTTAAGGAAACTAATACGACCAGCTANACCAGCTAAATATCAAATGAAGAATCTATGTTATTGACCCTCCAAACCCTTTGGATCCTTTTGTTTTCATCTGTTGGTGGAACGTTCCTCATCAAATCAAGTTTATCACGGATGATACATTCGATTTGATCAAAAACCAAATTATGAGTTCTAGAGATTCTTGCTAAGGTCCTTGCATTCCGTTCTTGCCAGATATGATACACTGTAGCTGCGAAACTGAGTTTATGAGAAAAATTGACGAAACTTTTGCCATGCCAAGTGACAGTGGCCCATCGAATCCATTCATCCCATCCTTTTATCATTCTTGGAATATTGTACTCGTCCTGCATACGAGAGTGTTCTACAAGTCCAATGTCGAACTTTAGAGGTGATTCGATCCATGAGGCCCTTACAATAAACAGCCTTTAGTTTGGACGAGATAAGA
>SRLM01001980.1:3263-16362 GCA_015708895.1 Populus ilicifolia | reverse complement strand
TACTTCGACACTCCTGCACTTGGGAGAAGACATCAATCTCTTTATCGTGTCAAAATTGAAACCACTTGAAAACATTAAAGTTATAAGAAATTATCTCAGCTTTCTTGTTAAAAAATTCAGCTCATTTCAACTTCTAGAACTCCAGATATGGTCAAAATACTGAACAGTGTTTGGGCTAGAGGACAGATTCGGGCTTCTTTGTTGTTGCAATAATTTGGACTTGAAAATAACCTTTTTAGATCTTGGGATCCTATAAAAGTTGTAGGCCTATGTCTTACCTTTCCATCCATATAAAGTAGACCTAAATTTGAGATCTATAGCTCCAGATATGACCCAATTACCAAATAGTGTTCCGATTTGGATTGCACCGACATCTTTTTTCTAAGTTTGATAATCTCTTCATCAATCAATCCTTTTATTTATGTGATAAGCCTGCATTTAAAATGAACATTTACCACAAATTAAAGATATCTTATATTATTAGATATATTATTATAAAGCATGATTTAGTTAAGGAGTTATTGATACTTTAAGTTTAAAATAATGATATAAAACCTTGATAAAAATACATTTTTAAGTATCAATCAAACAACGCATCAAAAAGTTATCCACATCTCACAGTATTCATAAATCTAAAACTATTGAAATCAATTTGTTTAGCAAAGCTTCTGGTTTCTAAAATGCATAATCCAACTAAAATGTATAATTCAAAAAGCATAAAGAAGCCCTTCTTAACCAGGAAACCTAGCACTATTAAATCATTGCCCATCAAAAAATAAAATAAAAAAATAATCATGTAACATGCTAATAAAATTTATAAAAAAATTGATAGAAACGTTTTTTAACAAAAAATGTTTGGATCAACAATTACACTATATTTCAGTTACTAAATTTACAGATAAAGATAGAAAATGCTATACTAATCCCAATTCAACAGCCATGCTAAATTGTCAAGATATGTTAAAAAAAGAATATCAGATGCAAGTCGTAACATTTGGATCGAGTAAAACCTACAGTCATGTTTTCTTTCACTTCTTAAATTGCCTTCATCATTGGTAAAATTGCTCAAATAATGGCACCATGAAGAAACAAAATATTAAAATCCATCATTATTATCTCCATTTGTTTCAAATAATAAAAATCAACATAACTACAAATAATGAAAACCAACATAACTACATACTAGTTAAAAAAAAACTTCAAAAATTAATTAAATAAAAAAATTAAATTAACTAATTATAAAATCCAAAAACAATTCTTATCCAATTCAATTTTAATTTCAAAAATTTGAAATTGATTTATCCAAAATTAAATCTAATATATAAAAAAAATTAAAATATGAATCATGTTATTAACCCAAAATAAAACTCACATTCCCACAATCTGCTCTCTGAAAACTTTGTCCTTATCTCTTCTTAATTTCTATTACAATCTGCTCTCTCTGTGTGTGCTACTTGTATAGATGAAGTTTGGCATACAAAAGTAAACTTTCCAAACTTTATATGGAAGAAGTTGGGAAGTTTTGCTAGAAAGCCAGTTGTAATATATAGTTTTTACCATGAATTATGCATAAAATTTTTCATCCTTCCTTGACACATTACCCATATTTTTTCTTTAAAAAACAACACACATACACCCAACAAAAAAAAAAACCTAAACCCTGTAAAAAGTCTCACTACTTCCATATTTGACAAATAATTTGCAATAAATCTACAAAATTATTCTATAAAATTAGTTAATAAAACAATATGTATTCTCTTTAAATTACAAATATAATCTCTTTTTCATTATAACAGCTATCTTAATTTTTCACACCATGTTTGTTCACTAGAAGACGGAATTTTCAGAAGCGTAAATTAACTGAAGAAGAAGTTAAGAAAATAACAAATTATGTTTTTGGAAAATGACGCATGATAGAGATAGGTTTCTAGAGAAGGAATTGAAAGGGACATATATGTTTGATTTCTAGAGAAGGAATAGAAAGGGAGATATGGGTTAATTAGGTTTTTGGAGAAGTATAGAAAGGGACATTAGGTTCTTCTGGAGAATGAAGAAATTTTGCAACTGCGGGCTCTCTTTTGATTTCAAGGTATAGATGGACCAATAAATAATAAACACATGATTATTATTTATTTCTTTTTTATAAAAGTCAAAATTTAATTCTTTTTTATCAGCAATTATATTAGCAATGGCAAATCCATTGCTAATTCTTAATATATTAATTTATTTTTTAGTATCTAAGTTTTCATTGTTAAATCCATTGCTAATATATATATATATATATATATAATCTGTTGTTAATCTATTGCTAGTATTATATTTAAATTATTTCTAATGCTAGCAACTGATGTTAATAACCCTCTTTTTTAGTAGTTTTGGTGATAGATTTGAATTGCAAACAAAAAGGGTTTGGATTCTACAATTGATGGAGGAGGAGATTGTTTTGAACCTCCAGAAGAAGGTGGGGAAACAAATTCACCAGTAAAGGGAGGTATCACAGGAGCAGGAGAAGGGGATTGAACAGATGGAGGAGGCGACTCGTTCTTTGCAGGGGTATTAGGAGAAGGAGAGGGTGATAGAAGTGATGATTTTGGTGGTAGTGATGAATATAACAAAGTGGAATTTGAGACTAATGGTGGGCTAAGAGGTGGAGAAGAGTTGGAACTCAACGGTGGTGATAAGGATGATAATGGTGAAGGAGGAGACTTTGAAGTGGCCTGTGAAGGCGAGGATGGTATAGGTGTTGATGGGGAATCACCCTTAGTAGACAGTATTAGCGAAGTTGACGAGTCATCATTGACGACTAATGATTCTTTGTCAACAAGAACCGGAGGTAAATAGCCTAAACTAAAGGTGGAATTTGTACTAACTGGCCAAGGAAGCAACTCACTCAATAAAAAACCCGGCGGCGACTCCCCCACTGAGTTTGACACTATCCTAATCTTCCTATTTATAATGAATTTTTACTATATATATTATATATATATATTATATATATATATATATATATATATCTGTAACTTTCTTTTCTCTCCCCTCTTTCCTAATGGAATTTTAGGTTTCTCTCAAATGCTTTCACAAAATATTCTACAAGATTTTCTATGGTAATTAAACAAGATCTTTCTTGTCATTAGTTTCCTCACGTGCATGCATACGTACATGCGAAGAAAGGCAATCCCATTAAGCTAAGACTACTATTTTCTCAAACAAGGGAATCTATCCATCAATCTATCCTAAACCCAAAAAGACCATGCGAAAATGTTTACGGATCAAAGAGGAACAAAACAAGAAATAGAACCTGGAAATGTGTGAGAGAGCACGCGAATAATCAAGATTGATTTGCAGAAAGCGTTGATCGATCCCATGAAAAGCGTAAAAGGGATGTCTTCTCTCTTCTCGTCTCCTGTGCTCTCTGTCAAAAACTTCAAACAACCTTACGTTCAAATTCTCTTTGCCTTTTTAAGACATGATTTTTATTGCTCTTATCTTGTCTTTCATATTACTGCGGGCGCGCTCTTTCTCCTCTCTCAGGCACTTGGAGGCATGATTTCCGTTATTTCTAACCACCAATCTTTCTGTTTTTATTTCTTTATTTTATATATATATATATATGTATGTATATATGAATCTCTTCACGGGTTACCTCGTGTAATTAATTAGGGTTGGCCCATATTATAAAGCAATTATGGGTCTCAAAATGATTATATCTTAGTGAAACTTTTTTTTCCTCTTTCCTCACCGAAATATAATTTTTGATATTTTAAGGCAGTCTTATCAAAATAAGATATTGAGTTTTATGGTTTAATTTAAATTAATTAAAAAATAAAACAAATTAAAAAACTAAAAATAAAATAATAGTTAATTTAATGGATAAACTAGGTTAAATCAAGTAAAATTTTAATTAATTTTTAAAAAATTCTAGTCTAATTAGAGACTGAGTTTTACATTAACTTGCTAAGCCAATACAGATTTAATAATTATGTATTAAACTTCTTATAATTTGTTTAATTGTTGCTAATTTTAGTTATGAAATAATCAGCATTATTTTGATTATGCTACTTCCATATTCTTTTATAACTTCTATTTTAGAGTAAATTAAGTAGAATGATCAATTATTCAATTGTACTCTTCCCACGTTAGTGCTAGTATGATATATCATCATAGTTAAATCCTACCTTTTAGATTCTTGAAGGGTAGAATTATTTCATATAATTATTAAGTTTAAAAATAAATTAATTGTCCTAATTTGTTCACATTAACTATAGCAGGTGAAAAAAAGTTTCCTTCTAGTCAAAACTTGTTTTATGCATGGTAAAAAAAAAATACTAAGTCTATCTAATTTCTCATAAAAACTCTAATTTTTTAATTTAAAAAAAATCAGATTTATATAATTTTAACTCTAATTTAAAAGATCCGTATTAACTAAAATTTTCTAGTTGATAAATTAAAATAAACTTATTTCGAACAAGCTTGTAGCATGTTGTATTTATGTTTAATTAATTGGGAAAATTACCAACATATTATCACAAACTCCATTATTTCACTAAAACACTCTTACACTGTGATATAAAGCGAGCAGATAGAAATTTGAATTTGGAGAATTATGGAATAATTTTTTTTTATCTTTTTTACAAGAGGCCATTGCATATAAAAGCATTAAAATATATATGAAATAATTATTAAAGTTCCATTAGCTCCGCCCATATATTTTTATCGTAAAAAACCTTTTATCACGAATGAATTGTTCCTTTTATGTATCCTTATATCAAATTTATCATAGGTAGGAGTAGCCAAAGAGCCAAAGATGGGATGCAAGCTTATTTTGTTATATGAAATGTTTTTATTTGTTTTTTTTCTTAAAATGTTTTTATTTTATTTTTAATTAAATAAAAAAGAAATTACATTTATTTTCCATAAACAAAGACGATATTCAAATATTAGGAACTAATCTAATTCAATGGTTATATATATACACACACCCGCGCACACAAAATATTTACAATCAAAACCCATACTCTCATATAATTACAAATATTTAAATGTTTTGAATGCTTATCCATTGAATAATTCAGCCGATTTCATAATTTTTTAGTTGTATTAATAATAATTTTCATTACATCAATTTTTATTTTCTCCATTACCTTTTCAACTAACCAATATAACTATTTTTTATATACATTTTAAATTTATAACCACAAAACAAATAAGTATTACGAAACAATTATATATTTGGTAATAATTTTTTTAGAGAAGTTTAAATTTTAATGATTCCAGTTTATTTGATTATTTTGCAATGAGAGAATGATATTTTCATTGTGTAACCTAATATCCAACAAGTATACTAATATTAAAATAAAAAAATAGTTCTAGAACTATGTATAAATACATCAATTGTGTCAAAATGTCTAATTGGACTAAAATATCCTTTAAATAAATTTTGTTTTTATTACTTTAATTTCTTTTAAATACCACAAATTTCTGAAATTTTTTATCAAATTTATAATGTGTTATATACTGAAATGATTTAAATCATGAGCAACCCTTAGCTTTGTTGCATTAAATATAAACATATATTCTTATTTCTTGTTTTAAATTTATGTATAAATAAAATTAGATATGAAAAATTGTTCTGTGTTGATGATTCAAGGTATTATTTCATGATTTATTTAATATATAATTAGAATATTTGATTTTTTGTTTTGTGTGTGATTAGAATATTTCATGATATAACATGTTAAAAAGGAAGGGGACGTCGAGCTTAATACTCATATGACAAAGAATTAATAAAAACAAATCGTATAATTTAGTATTGTTAATTAAATATAATTTCCAGCAATATTTAATTACTTTATGATAAATATAATTATTTTTGCTAATTCAAATTTCTTACCATAACAAGTCATATGAGGTGGTGAATTTCAAACAAAATATATTTTGCAATTTTTTTATTATTAAAGTAAATGAAATAAAATAAAGAATGAGATATATAAGAAAAGTTGTGAAAAATAAATAATTGATATAATATTTTTTTATAAAAAAACAAATAAATTAATGAAATGAAACCCGTTCATTAACATGAAAGATGCTATAGGGTTAAAAAATTTATCCTAAAATTCATCTTTATATAATAGTCTAGTCCAAACTATACTAATTTTATCTTATTTTTTCATTCATATTTGTCTACAATTATGTGTTTCATTCATCCAATTAAGTTCTTACAATTGACTTGTCGTAAGTAAAGAACTAATATAAATAAATAAATTTAAAAACACATGATATATATATAGAAAAATATTTTAACATTTATTATTCTTGTAATAAAGAATTCACACAATACAAGTGTGTGCGCTATTCATAAAGATTGTATGCTATATAGTTAAGGCTTTCCAAGCCTATTTAAAAATAGGTATAAGAGATTTTAAAGTATAAAATTATTATCCCTATCTTTTACAAATTAATGAGGAACTTTATCCCATATGTTTCCAGGAATTTAGTTAGTAATTTTGACTCATGTTTTTAATGTCTTGAAGAGCAATCTCGATCATGCCCCTATAATCTTGACACCAATTCTTCATATAGCCATGATCATTACCACTGTAACAACCCACTACATTGTTATAACTATAACCCATAATTTGTTTGTTTAAATGTTAGCTTTTTGCTAACATTTCAATTGTGTTTGTTTGTCATATGAGTACAAATATACTGTGAAGCCAAAATTCAATGCTTGTAGGAAGTAAAAGGATTCTTATGGTATAAAAAGATCATTTGAAGATATCTTTTACTATAAAAATCTTCTAAAAGGATCTATAAGAATAAATGATTCATCACTTCTCTTGGGTATTGAATGGACAACAAAAAATTATGAGAAGTATCATTTCTCTTAGGTATTGAATGGACAATAAAAGAATATGAGAAGTAAAACTTCCTACATACTTAAGTTTTTGTCCTTGTTGATTTCTACTTCATTAGAATGAAAATGTCATTCATGTTAGTATATTTAAGATGCTTAAAAAATGACAACATATGTCACCTATAATCCAATTCCTTCTATTCTAACATGCATATATAAAAGTTTATCTGAGACTGTTAATTTGTTTAATGGCATTACATAACTTAGGATTGTGTGAACTTTATTTCCTAAGCATTTCCTCTATGCTTGGGCTAAAATACACTTTCCTCATGATTATTATTGACAATGATTCTTCTTCGCCTATGATTAGGATATTTAAAGGAACCTTAAATATTATAACCCAATTCCTTACCCTCTATTTCTTACTTTTTTTGAAAAATCCAAAAATAATAGCAAAAAAAACAACAAAAAATAAATAAAAAACTATTTTATTATGTATTTGCATTGTTTTTAGCACTTTCAACATCTTTTTAAAAGAATTAAGAATTTAAATTTTTATTAAGTCGATGTTGGCATTGCATTTTTTTCAAAAATATTAAAATATAAGAAAAATAAGAAAAGTAAAAAAAAATTGAACAAGTTAAGCAAAAATGCAAAAAAGAAAAATAAGGACCAAATTTGTTTAGTTGCTTAGGAACCAAACAATTAAGAAAAAAGGAACAAATTTGTTTTGCTTATAAATAGGTGGTTGGAAAACACATAAAAGAGGATGAATTTAAAAAAAAAATAGTTAGAGAAAAAATTACACACATAAAAAAATATTCTCCCACCTAACAACTCACACACCCAAACAACACAAAAAAAACCCTAGACCTAATATTCCTAAACGAACCATTAGTTACACAACAAAAAAAGACACCCATCTTTAACCTCTTATCTTTTAGCCAACCTTTCTGGCCAACTGTCACTGTCTTTTTCAACTGAGATCAATTCAGCACTTTCAATAACAACCCTCCTAACAAGCCTCTAACTCAAACTATACTAAGCAACTCATTTCCCACAAAACTATCCTTTTCTCTCTAGCTTAATTGTGGACTAATAACTCCTTCTAAACAACAACGAACAATTCCTACTATTTTCCACCTATAAGCTACTATAACCTTAACCACAATAAGAAGTTGACTATACACCAAAACCAAAGCTCGCAATAACCAATCCTTTCCAACTGATACTACTTCCTCTCTCACAAGACCATCTTCATAACATCAATCTCCTTCTCTCTTCCCGAGAATAACTTCTTTTTATTTTTTCCATCATTTCTTAGGTCCTTCATAACCAGCCTTCCAATCGATAACCTTGTTTTGCTCTCTTGGCCTCAACACCATAAGTGGTGGTGAGTTTTTCCAAGCCAATAAACCAACAAAGACCCATTAATACATGTTTCACCTTCATAACAAACCACTATTCACTTCATCATTGATTAAAACTAGATATCAATGATGCCCTACCTTATATAGCACCTCACTTATCCATTGAAACTAGACCAACCAACAATGAAAAAAGAAGGAGAAACAAAACCAACCTAACCATGGAAAAGGAAAGTAGATCTAAAGAAAACAAAAATCAATTGTTGTTAATATAGTTTTGTGTGTGTGTGTGTGTGTGGTGGCAACTCTCACCACCAGCATAAGAAGTGAAAAAGAAGATTTTTTAGATTCACCAATTTTCCTTTCTCACTAGCACTATATAGCAATCCCTTCAAGATATCCTCAGCCTCTAAAAGGTTTATTTTGGGATTCATATGATTTTTTTTGTTATGATTTATGTTTAATTACAATGTTGTGTAAAAATTTGAAATTATATGAGTGTATGGGTTTTATTAGTAAAAGAGATGGATGTGTGTTTTTGCATTTTCTTAAATGTTTGAATACTTAAAAACTAAAAAGGATAAAATAATTAAATGTTTTTAAAATATGGCTAAGTTTCTCAAAAATGAAAAATAGATAATCATATTTGTATATATAACAAAAAACAATACATAGCATGATTTAGCATCTTTAAAAATACATAATCATATGGAGTTAAAGAAGATGATGCATATAGCTATAAAGGTGAAGAAGCAGTTTAAACATAAAAGGTATCATTAGACAAAGCAAACCATTAGGTCATTTCAAACTTGATTGGAAGTCTAACTCTAGGGGTGATCTATCATAATAGAATAAGGAGCTAAATCTTGAAGACCATAAAGAAAAGAAAGACACGTCAATCGATGTTAAAGGTAACAATGTTACTCTTACTTCTTGTAATAATGATGTTAAATGCATTTATTGTCTGAGTTTTGGTCATACTGCTTCGTAGTGTTCAAACAAAAGAGTCATAATTATAAAGCTAATAATGAGGTTGAGATTGATTGGGAGGATGAAGGGGAAAAGATGCCACCATTAGATGATGTTGATAATGTTTTTGTTAAGTAACCAATTGAGGGAGAGACACTTGTAGAGAGAAGAGTACTATATATGTATATCATGACGGATGATTTAGAAGATCAGAAGGACATATTCCACACGAGATGTTATGTTCATGATAAGGTATATAACTTAATTATGAAAAATAATAGTTGCACTAATATAGCTAATGCTGAATTTATGAGAAAGTAGGCATGCAAATTACCAAACATCGCATATCTTATAAATTATAATGGTTGAATGATGGTTGTAAAGTGAAAATGAATAAGCAGGGTTTTTTTTTTCTATTGGTAAATATTGTGATGAAGTGTTATGTGATGTTCTGCCAATGAAAACTAGTTGTGCGTTCCTTGGTAAATCATAATACTATGATATGAGAGTTATGCATGATGGATTGATAAATAAATATTCCTTTAAGATAAATGAAAAACCTATAACTCTTGTATCTTTAAAACTTAAGTAAATATATAAGGAGCAATTGAAATTGAAAAAAGAGTTCAAGAATATATTATTTAAAAATGAGAGCTTGGATGATGTAAACCAAGTTAGATATGAAATTGGCCTTAAAATATCTACTGGCTAGTTTTGTGAGATTGACAATATCTTTCAAATTGTATATCATAATGTGATGAAAATTTTATAGGAAGATACTATACATATCGAATATATTTTGATAATTTTTTAGATTAAATGGAGTTCAAGAATATATCATATATGAGGGTCAGAGTTATTAGATAAATTTTGTCAAATCTGTCAAACTACACATTTGTGTACTATTTAAGACATATATAAAAACACATGGAATTTTATTGCTTTTCAAGTTGGACTGGAAACTAGACATCCTCAAATTTCTAAAAATATATGATAAGCCTTGTAATTTATCAAGACAAGAAAGAATAATATGTTTGAAGTTAAAACTCAAAATTTGATAAGAATATGCAAAAATTAGATATTTAGGCTACATTGAGGGATTCTGGCATACAAAATTTATTTTTATTATTTTATTTTTTATTTAATTTTAAATAATTATTTTTAATTTGGATTTGTTTTACCACATTAGACATTGTTTAAGGATTTATTTCATTATTGAACCTATATTAGTTGATTACTAGTTTAAGTTCATTAGCTTATAACCCAAAAGGTATCCACTAGGGTTAGTTAGAAAATACTATATTATGTTTCTTTATCTACAAATTTTAGTAGCAAGTTGGAGAATAAATACGAGTAATTTTTTGTTTGTTTGTGGCAAAATTACATTTCTTTATAAGAATAAAGATCATACATTAATTTATTAAAGATTAACTAGTTTCATGGTGTTATTCACATACTTAGGATTTTTAGATACAAGATTATCTTTGAGTCTAAGTTTTTTTTATGATACCTTTAGCTCTTAGATACATGTTTACTGCCTCTAGGTTTTATCAAACCTGATTTTTATTTTTCAACTGTTAATCTAATTTGCTGATCAAAAGGTCCATATCAAACTTTATACAGTTAATATAAGATTTTATGATTGTTTTTCTTTTTTAAGTTTATGATATTGATCTTTTAAGTTTTGATCTTACATTGTATTATTCTATTTTAATTGATTGTTTTTTTTTTCATGGTTGGTTATGCCCATGGTTAATAGTGGATATGTATTTCCGAGGATATAAAATTTAAAAAACATACATGCTATTATAATGGTGTTCCGCTAGTTTTAATATGTGATCATATATTGCTTATATGGAGGTGCTATATTTCATGTCTTACTATTTGGATTTTCAAGTCACAGGCTTTTATAGTGAGTTGTTTAAAAGTGAATGGTATGTTCCTTTAAACACTATATAACAACTCAAACTGCATTTCTTGAACACACACGTCTATGAAGAATGTTTTACTTATCTTTTCTTAACAATTAAGAACTAAGTTTCTCCATCTCTCAATATAAATTAACATAGATTTTCTTTCCTTTACTTAGTATAATGAATCAAGAACTCTCACTCTAATTGGTTTCAACTATCTATCTTTCAAGTAGGAATTTTAGTTTACCAGTTAAATATGACTCCTTTTAGGGATCAAATAAACTACTTCACCATCAAGTCTTTATAGGTGCTTTCTTTATTACAAGTCTTAATAAAATAAGCAATATATTACTTCGAGTTACCTTTATCTTTAAATTGTTGGAACTTTGAAGGTTGACAGTTTGATGACATCTTTATTTCATCAATACATTTAGTGTATGACTTGGCTAGAGAGTTCCTCCATATTGAGCATATGTATAAACAATCATATGTTGTAGTTGTTAGATAATAAATGAGTCCATTAATGACCCAACGATGTCTCTTAGGACATTTTATACTACTATTTGATCATGTTACTTTTATCTTTGCTGCTCTTTAAGAGCATCTTAGCTTTTTTAAAGGATCTTGATGAGCATTATTTCTAAATGATCTCTAATCATTTGGATGCTTTCAACTGATGGATTTTGCTTTTCCATTTGGTCCATCAACATGGCAATCTCAACGCCCTTTTCTTTAACAAATTTTTTTAACTCTTTCATTTTAAGAGACAACTAATTGACATGATTCTTAAAAAGTGATGCCTTGATGACCATAACTAACATTTAAGAATCAAAGTTAGATAAGGTTAAATAATCTCCTCATCTCTTTATCTGAAAGAAGTTATAAAATAAGATTTAGAATTCAATTGCATGCTTGAATTTGAGTTATATGATGGAATCTCATTTTTTTTCTAGATCTTGAAAATGAAAGTTTTCAAACTCATATTTTGAGATTATTTTCCTTTTTTAAATAATTGTTTTTAGTAGAAAGACCAACCTAGACTTTTTAAATTGAATCTTTAGGTGAGTGATTAATAAAGTATCCATTTCAATAGCTTAAGAATTAATTGGAGAATTGTTTATATGCTCCATACTTTTCATTTTGGATAATATATATGTTGAATTGAGAGATAAGAAGAAGAGGGGGTCCTACTAGGTGTGTCATAAATTTAAACACAACAAATTTCATGCATTAAAAAATACATTAAAAATGATGTTAAAATTACATAAATGAGTTTCGTTACCAAAAAAAAATAAAAATTATCTTAAGATGCTCTTTTGGTGCACAAATCATTTGATTAACAATCAAATTTTATCCTGTTTTAGATAAAAAGATATTCACACAAGATTGAAAACTTTAACCATATAAGATTTTAACTTAATTTGATTTAATAAACATGAAGATTATTCACATGAACCCAAAACTTTAACAATGTGAGGTCCTTAACTTGACTTCATTCAATGATGAATATTATTCACACAAGCTTCAAAACTTTAATCATTCGAGGTATTTAACTTGATTTGATTTAATAAAGGAAAAGATTTTGATTCTTTGTTTCTTGTTTTAATTTGATGAAATAATAGTCTTTAATTCTTTGCTTTGACTTGAATATTGACACGACAAAGAGATTGATGTCTTCTCCCAAGTGCAGGAGTGTCGAAGTAATAAATAACCCGGCAAGACCGGGGTCGAACCACAGGGAGGTTATTGTACAAATTATAAATAACAACAATTCCACAACAACAATAATAACAATAACAACAACAATAATAATAATAATAATACTAGTAGTGGTAGTAGTAGTAGTAATAATAACAACAATAATAAAGAGAAAGAAGAAGATGAGAACTTTGAGATGAAATATTAAAGCAAGGATTAAACAATGATAATAACAAATGTCAAGGTTAGAGGTTCCACTAATGGTATTTCAAACAAGTATAGTATAAACTCTTATTATT
>SRLM01001978.1:0-69439 GCA_015708895.1 Populus ilicifolia | reverse complement strand
TTCTTTATCATTGTTGTTACTACTGCTACTACTACTACTACTAGTACTACTATTATTATTGTTGTTGTTGTTGTTGTTGTTGTTGTATTTTTGTTATTTATAATTTGTACAATAACCTCCCTGTGGTTCGACCCCGGTCTTGCCGGGTTATTTATTACTTCGACAATCCTGCACTTGGGAGAAGACATCAATCTTTTTGTCGTGTCAATAAGCTGAAAGAAAACTTTTATGTTGCAAAGTCCATAATGAAACCCCTCGGTTTAGGATACTAGAAAATTAACATGTGTCCTAACTTCTGCATGCTATATTACCTTAAAAATACTGAGCTGAACAAGTATATGACATGTAAGCATTCTCGTTACAAACCCAGAACTGGTAAGGAAATGACTATAGTGTCATATAAAAAACTTAGATACTTCTCAATCACATCTAGACTGCAAAGGTTATTCATGTCGCAAAAAATTACTAAGCATATGACATGACGCCAATTACATGATGTAGTTGATAGAGTGATGGTGGATGTTTCTGACCAAAGTATAAAAACACTTTAACGATGTGCATCATCTCTTTTTAACTAAATCAAGAAACGTTTGTTTTGGGTTGTGTATATACAGATTCAACCCATTTGAGTCATTTGTTGCTCCTTATTCTTATTGCCTAGTCATACTCAAGGTTTATAACTTGCTACTAGGAATATGTATGGGGCTAGAGTTCATATTTTTCTACTATCCTACCCGATCCACGCAGCCCGGACCAGAATATAGATGTTTGTTTTTTACCATTGATTGATGAGTTGGTGCAATTGTGATCCTTTAGAGTTTGACTTATGATATTTTAAAAAAACAAAATTTTGTTATGAGGGCGGCTTTAAGGTGGACTATCAATGATTTTTCAGCTTATGGAATGCTTTCTAGATGGAGTATGTATGGAAAACTAGCTTATTTGTATTGCAGGGAAAACAACAAGGTATTCATGCTAACAAATAGAGGTAAAACTTCTTTTCTTGACTATCATCATTGTTTCTTGCTACCAAATCATAAGTATAGAAAGAACAAAAAAGATTTTTGTGATGGTAGAGTTGAAAAGGATATTGCATCTACATGTCTTTCTAGTGAAGAATTGCATGATGCTGTATCAGAGTGTTTGATCTTCAATTAGGTAAGCAAAAGTTTCCTGGTTTTGGTTTGACCCACAATTGGGTAAAGTAAAATATCTTTTAGAAGCTTTATTATTGAAAGACCAATCTACTTCCCTATAACCTTGATGTCATACACATTGAAAAGAAAATGTTTGAGAACATTTTCAACACTGTCATGGACGTGAAGGGGAAGATAAAGGACAACATCAAGGTTAGATTGGATATAACTATGTTCTATAACCATAAAAATATAAAGTTGGTTTGTGATAGGTCATAGGTTGTAAAACCAAGAGCAAGCTTCATGTTAAAAAAAAATACAACTACTAGTCTACAAATGGCTTAAAAGTCTGTGTTTTTTTATGGACATGCCTTAAACATATCAAGGCTAGTTAATATAGAGGAATGCAGTTTGTATGGAATGGAGAGTCATGACTGCCACATGTTTATGCAAACACTCTTCCCATTAGCTTTTCATGATTTGTTGCTAAAGAAGATATGAGATGCACTCATGGAGATCAATTATTTTTTTAGAGATATATGTTCCAGCAAGTTGAATGTTGATCACATTGAGAGGCTTGAAATGAATATCATCAAGATACCATGCAAACTTCAAATGATATTCTCTTTGTTACGGGGTTGCGAGCGCTGCGACCTCATCTAGCGATAGCGAAGGCTTTTGTCATACCTCTTGTATGAGGTGTGGTGTGTTGAAAAAGTTTTCTAAATTTAATCATAGAATTATGATTAACATTTAAGAATCGCTACCTACTATTATGCTCACTAGGAACCTATAGTCTACAAGAGTCTAGGTAAAGAACTGGTTATGCAAGGGGAACACGCATCACCCCTAGTGCACCCTAACTATGGTAAGCTGCATTGTTATTGGATTGTTTTTTTTCATTGGTCTTTTTTAAGGTTCAAGACAAATCTCTCTTTATGAGAAAGTTTCTACCTTATTTGGTTAAATCCTAACCATTCTAAAATATGAATTTTAACATTGCATTTATTTACTCCTTGTATATTCAATATTTGAGGTGTATTTTATTATGTAATTTTACACCTCACAAATATTAAAGTTTATTGATATGTTGGCCAAATCCTAATAAATAATCATAAACTGGTTATGATATCTAGTTTTGGATTTGTTTAAACATGAAAAAGATGTAATTTTTGTTTTTTTATGAACAATATGCTTAGAAAAATTTTAGGATTTGGCTATATATATATAATTCAATTGATTTAATTTTTTTTGAGATTTTTGTTGAAAATATTTTTAATTTTATTTTTGAAGTATTTTAGAGAAAACCAAATATTTTAATACTAAATTTATATTTTACAATGTAAATATACGACCTGATATTATGAAAAATTATTAGAAAAATATATTTGAAAATTACAATTCTTTTTAAAGGATTTTTATTTTTTTGTCCACTAGAACTGTGGACGGTCCACTATTTATGCATAAATAGTGGAACTGTTGGGAGACAAAGGCAAAACAAGGGAAGTAGACCATTTGGTGTAGCAATGATGATAGGCTAGTGGGGGAGGACGACCTGAAACTGGTGGTGGAAACGATGGTGGAGGTGGCTACTTAAGTTGGCTGGAGTGGCTGCAGTTGGAAGAGAAAGAAGAGGAAGAAATGGAATAAATCTGTAGAGGAAAAAAGAAGGAGAGGAGAGAGATGCGGTGGTTGCTCTACCATCAGTAAACCATCTGTTGGTGCAAGGGGAAGGTTTCTATGATAGAGCTAATGGTCGAAAGTCCGGTGATGAGGGTGGTGGTGGTGGCTGATTTTGGATGAATCAAAGGTTGACTTTGGACTTGATTTTTTTTTCTTTGAGACTATGAAATCCACCTTTATTTATAGGTAGTGAAAAAGAATAATTTTGTCTATATCGAGGAAAAATTTCAACCTTTGATTCAGTTGAAAAGGATCCAAATTATTAGTTCAAAGTAGGTATCCTAAGTTGTCAAATCTATAGAAAAAAGCTATCTGAGTTAGTCTTTGTAGGTTGTCACTAGTATTGATGTATTGTCATTTAGTCTGAATGGGTCAATCGGGTTATAGAGAAAGTGTAGATGATTATTTTCATGCAAGATTTGTCAATTTAGTCGATGTTAGGTACATTAAATACAGCTGTAAAGTAAGTAACCAGATTAGTTTTATTCAAAAAAAAAAAACAAAGATAATAAATAATACTGAGTTCTGTTTTTGGCTAAAGTTCATTTAAGTCCTTCCTCTTTTAATTGCTTTCAATTGAACGCTAATTGACCCTATATTTTTTTTGTTTAATGCAATTAAGCCTTTAATTTCAATCAATTAACTTGGTAAAAATTAAATTTGATCTCTTAAAATTTCAATCTTCTCAATTAAGCGTAAATTAGGCTTCCAAACTTATTTTTCACCAATTAAGCTCAAAATAAAATTAATTTGATCTATTTGAAGTATAATTAAGTCTTTGCACTTAATTAAATCCTTCAATTGGACCTAAATTAATTCTTAAACATAATTAAAATTTAATTCGATCTATGATTAAATCAAATTGGCCTATTAAAAATTTAATTATGTCCTTCAACTTAATTTTTATGCAAATTCATCCAAAAATCATTTAATTTGACCTTGAATTTGCATGTTTTCTTTATTTTTAGACATAATAAGGTATAATTAGGCCTTGAAATTCCTCTAAAATTGTAGCTTAATTCCCTGATTTGCTTTCTCCATGTTACTAGCCTTTATTATTATTTTTTATTTTTATTTAAAAAAAATGATTTTTGGGAAATAACCTAGATTTGGGTTACGATACCCTTCATCTTTTTTTGACTCAATGGACCATCTCCTTATACATCTACCATTCAAGGTAAAAGTCGGAGGACTAGTCCAATATAGATAGGTATACTCATTCGAATAGTTAGATATTATAGTAGCAATGTAATTCATATATAAAAGTATTTTATTTATTTTTCTTAATTAAAAATATTTGATTAGTCAAGGTAGGTACTTATTCAATCTCAAGAAAAAGGTTAATAATAAGATGCATGTTGAGGCTTCGATAGGTGAGGCCTATATTGTTGAGGAGATCTCAACATTTATCTCATACTTTTTCAAACCTCTTCTGAGAACGAGAATCAATTGCGTTCCATGGCATGATGACAAAGATAAAGTGCCCTCTAGTTGGAGTTTATCAATATTGTCCAATCTTGGACGACCCATGATTAGTGCTGAAAAATATATTTTTATTAAGGTTTTATATCATCATTTTCCCCTTAAAACATCAATATCTCTTTAACTAAAGCATGTTATATAATAACAAGTCTGATACTATAAGATATCTTTAATTTATGGTAAATTTTTATTTTAAATGCAGGCTTATTACATAAATTAAATGATTGATTGATGAGTTCAACTACTGAAATTTAGAAGACAAAATGAGGGTAAAGCTTAGAAAAGAGATGTTGATTTAGTCTAAACTGAAATACTGTTAGGTCATTAGGTCATATCTAAAGCTGTAGATCTTTAATTTAAGTCTGCTTTATATGAATGCAAAGTTAAGACATAGGCCTAAAATATTCATAGAAAGACAAGATTCAATTCTACTAGTTGGAAGTCCAAATCTTAGCAATAACAGAGAAGTCCAAATATATTCTGTAGCCTAAACATTGTTTAGTGTTTAACCCATATCTTAAGTTTTAGAAGTCTAAATGTCCTTAATTTTTTTTCTTCTAAAATGCTGGAATAATTTTCTAGAACTTTCATGATTTAAATCTATCAAAATTATGATATTAATAATGATGTTTTATTCAGACAAAAGGATAAGGATTATCATCAAGTAAAGATATGGTTACCCGCTCAATAATTAATTAATAAATCAATAGTTTTCAATTTTAGCCTATAAAAAGAGGCATTTACCATGCATTTAGGCATCGTGGTTTCAGATCAAGATCATATTCTTGATCTCTTTTATTATATTGCTTAATTTTTTCTTATACTAATCTCTTATTTGTGCTTCTTATTTCCTTTCCTTTACTTACTTTACTTTTATCTTATTTATACTTATATTTTATTTATTTACATTTCTCTTTTTCATTATATTTAGCTAAGTTTATCATATCAAAGTGACAAGGGTACACTAATGGTGTAAGAATAAGTACAGTATAAACTTAATATGAACTTTAATGTTTGATACTAATATATTTTGTATTTGTTATCTTATTCATTTTTAATACTTAATCTAGATTTGTGTTGTATAACACTTGATACAACAAATACTTGACATTTTCAAAACCCAACTGTATAGTAGAACTAACACTTCTACTATGAAAGGAATTTAATTTGTTGTTAACATAAGTTATAATCATAAATATCTGACAACATTTATAAGTATTAGCATTATTTAAATAAGATAACCAATGTAATCATGTTAACAATTTATAATTCTATTGGAACCTCTTTTGCGTGTAGTTTCCAGTTGAGTGATAAGAGTTTATAATCTACTTGTTTGAAATACAACTAGTGGATCCTCTAACCTTGATATTTTGTTTTATCATTGTTTAATCCTTTTATCAATATCACATCTCAAAGCTCTCTTTATTATTGTTCTTGTTGTTGTTATTTATAATTTATATAGTTAACCTCCCTGTAGTTCGATACTAATCTTGCAAGGTTATTTATTACTTTGACAGTCTTGCACTTGTAAGAAGATATCAATCCTTTAGTTGTGTCAACTCACACCTAAAAATATCATAAAGGAAGATATTTATCAGAAATAAAATTCAGACAAGCACATAATTAAGTTCTATTTAATTGTGATGAGTTGGGACCTTTTATTTAGTAAGTATACATATGTGTACTACTAATTAAACGTAGTTAATAATATATTATTTATATATTATAATATTATACACTCATTATTACTTATAGGCAACATCGATAATATTTGTTGTCCAATAACTCACTACTGACTAAATTCTAAATCTTTCAATTACAAGATGAACAATTTATCACGTGGTTCAAAACACATGTAAGTACTATCACAAACTCATTATCACTTGCAAAATTACTATATACATGTCATTACAGGATTCTTGTTTACTGTTCATTGATGTATATTACATACAAGGTTTATCAAATGGGAAGGAAGGCTGCTAAATCATTATCTTCACTAAGTTTGGGCCCTGGAAAAAAACTTAAATGCTATAATGAGTATTTTGTTAATGGATATATGTTCTATAATGAAGAATATAGGCATGGAAGAAAGACATACACCAATATCGACTAATAGTGAGTTAGAAGTTAACTACTACAGTAGATTACAAGAGGTCATCAAACTGCAATATCATAACGAGCAGAATAGAGTGTTTCTATTCAAATGCTATTTATATGACATGACTAACAGAGGAATCAGAGTTGATCCGCACTATGGTCCAATTGAAATCAACTTAAAAGCAAGACTCCATAATGTAAATGATGTCTTTGTTTTCATAAAGCAATGTCAACAAGTTTGTTACACATATGCCCTTTTCTTTAGAAAGGATCGATTAAGAGTTGATTAGTTATCCGTTAAAAAAAATAAAACCCAAGCATCATATCAAGGTTGTTCAGGATGAGAACGAAGACATAAGTATGCGAGATAAAGTCTTTCAAGTTGTGAATTGATTGAACTAGATCAAGTTAGTGAGTTGATTAAACCATATCAAGTTGATCCTTCAATTGACTTGGAAGAAAATTTAAATTTTCGTGTTTTTTATGATAGTCTTGTTAATGTTGAAGTAGAGTTAAATATTGTTTTGAACTCTAATAAACAAGCAAATATCGATGAAAATGATGATATCCATATTGAAGATTGTGATGAAGGTAATGACTATTTAATTAAGGATGATGAAAAAGAAAATTCTGACTAACTATCAGAATGAAGCTTTGTGTAAAATTTTTTTTCCATGTAATATATATTATAGATGATATAATTTGCAACATGAAATATTTATTTTATAAGTTTGTATTGTTTAAGCATTGTTGTTCTTGTTTTGTGAGATAGATATTTTATTATTTAAGTGTTTGCAAAAAGGTAAATAGGCAATACAAACATATCTTTCATGCACAATACACTATCACTGACATCCATACCGATGGCCTCATAGTGTGTTGATATTTTATAGAGAGTTGAAAAGTATTTACTAGAAATAACACAATCACTAATGACTTTGTAGATGGACTACCTTCCACCAACATTTCATAGAGAGTTAAAAAAATATTACTAAAAATGCCACAATCATTGACGATATTATGTACGGATTCAATTCCATTTATATTTCACAGTAGTGTCACTAGAAATGCCATAACCATCACCGATGACTTTGCAGACAGATTCTTTTCCATTAGTATTTCATAGTAGCATCACTGGAAATGCCACAACCATCATTGATGACTTTACAGAAGGATTATCGTCTGTTGATATTTCACAGTAACTTCATTGGAAATGTGACAACCATCACCGATGACTTTGCAAATGGATTTCCATCCGTCGACATTTTACAGTAGCCTCACTAGAAATGCAACAACCATCACCGACAACTTTATAGATGGATTCCAATTCATTGGCATTTCACAATAGCCATTTTATCACCAACGACAATGTGAATGAATTCCAATTCATTGGTATTTTATCGGCAGGTCAACATTACTGACAAAATCACTGATGGATAGTGTGAATTCCAAAGGGTAGGGCGTTAAATGCATTTGTGATTGCGTCAGTTAGCTGATGAAATTACCAATAAACCATGAAAAATATGAAAGGTAATTAAAAATTGTGGCACAAACTTGAAAATTTGCTGATAAATTTTTGAAACATCACCAACGGAATCAATTAAATTTACTATTATTTAATGGTCCATCAGTAAATCTATTGGTAAAATTTTGCTATAAATCCCACTGACCATCCTTTTTTTTCATTTTTCGTCTCTTCATTTCAGAGTTTCATTTTTTCCTTTCATTTTCTTCAAGAGTTTTGTTTTTTTTCCTTGTAATCTTTAGTTCAATCTTTAGAAAATTAAAAGGTGTGAGCTTCCTCTTTTTCATTTGCTTTAAGATTTTATTTTTTTTATTTGTTCTTTGTTTTATCTATTGTTATTTTTGTTATTTAGTTCCATTAATTTCAATTTTTATTATTGAATTTAACTTTTATTTGTAATTGAATATATATGAATAAATTATTTGGTAATGAAATTAGATTCAGGTCATATTTTCATCTACTTCATTTAGAAGTTTCATTTTTTCCTTTTATTTCTTTCAAGATTTTTGTGTTTTTGGCTTGTAATCTTTAATTCAATCTTCAACAACTTAAAAAGGTATGTACTTACTCTTTTTTATTTGCTTTAAGATTTTATTTTTTCATTTTTTATCTATTGTTATTTTTGTTATGTATTTCCATTACTTTTAATTGTTATTGTTGAATTTAGCTTGTAATTAGTAATTGAATATATATAAATACATCTTTTGGCAATGAAATTAGAACTTTATTTGGCATGTATGTATATGTTAAAATCCTTGGAACTTTTAGCAATTTTATTTGTTCTTTGTTGAATTTACAATTGTGGTATTTAAATAAACATATAATTACTTCTTCAATGCTCCATAAGTGGAGACATTAAACATTAAAGTTTTAGATATTGTCTTTATATTTCCAATCAAATATTAATTTGAATGCCTTTTATAGAGTACTAAAGGACTTAGATATCCTAATAAATTCACGACCTATATTATGAGATAAGAATAACTTAACAGAAAAAAATTAGAACTCTAGAACTTTTAGTAAGAACCTTATTTTCAATTGGTTGTGGCTATTGTTAATATTTGCAAGTTTAAAAAGTTTGGGTAGTCTCCAGTATAGGGGAAGTGCTACTGGACTTTTTTTAATAATTGAATTTAATTATATAATTATTCGTATAAAATTATGTAGATGCGTAGAATGAAATCAACAGTTCATCGCTGACTTATGGTCATAACTAGTTCTTTTAAGAGTGAGGATGATATGTCTTTAGATGCCAATCAAGAAGCGGCACTTGCATCATCACCCAATGCTGCCTCTTTGAGCGCAATTCACAGTGTGCATTCATAGCAGAATCAATTTACCAGCAAGTATGAGGCATAATGGAAGCATGATCTTTCAATGTAAGTTTGTTTTGATTTTAGTTTTTTTTAATTATAACATAATTTATGAATAACTAATTAATATTTTATTAATTTAATTTATTTTCAAGTTCATAAATATTAAAGCTGCCAGAGTAATATCATTAACATTTAAATCATTGATGGAGATTGCATTATTTCAATAGAGTTAGGTATCCAGACATCTTGAATAGATACCTCAAATTGATGCATGATTTGGCATATTTGAGGTTAATGTTAATTTCTAATTTCCAACTTATTTATAATAAATTATTAATATAATTGTAAATAAATTATTATTTGTATTTAAAATTAATTATTTATACATAGGAAAAATTCAATTAGGATAGTGTGCCTGACACTACTGCGAGAAGGGTATGGGAAAATCATATGGCAACTATGTAAGCTTGAAAACAATACAAGATTTTTTTAAGAAAAAAATTTATGTTTCAAAATCTAATTTATGTTGCATAATTTTTTGTATGAAACACAAAAAAAGAAAAAAAAGGTGAGAGATAAGGATTTTCAAGGCTGGAATGATGTAGTAGTTTGGAGGGATTTCAAATTGCTTAATGACACGACAAAGAGATTGATGTTTTCTCCCAAGTGCAGGAGTGTCGAAGTAATAAATAACCCGGCAAGACCGGGGTCGAACCACAGGGAGGTTATTGTACAAATTATAAATAACAACAATTCCACAACAACAATAATAACAATAACAACAATAATAATAATAATAATAGTACTAGTAGTGGTAGTAGTAGTAGTAATAATAACAACAATAATAAAGAGAAAGAAGAAGATGAGAACTTTGAGATGAAATATTAAAGCAAGGATTAAACAATGATAATAACAAATGTCAAGGTTAGAGGTTCCACTAATGGTATTTCAAACAAGTATAGTATAAACTCTTATTATTCAATTGGAAACCACACACAAAGGAGGTTCCAATCATATTATAAATTGTTAACATGATTACATTAGTCATCTTATTCAATTAATGCTAATACTTGTAAATTTCGTCAAGCATTCATGATTATAACTTATGTTAACAACAAATCAAGTTCCTTTCATAGCTCAGGTGTCGGTTATACCATACATTATGAGCTATGAAAGTGCCAAGCATTTGTTGTACCAATTGTTATACAACATAAATCAAGATTAATCATTTAACAAGCAAAGTATTAAAGAGTGAACAAGATAACAAATATAAAACATGTTAGTATTAAACATTAAAGTCCATATTAAGTTTATACCATACTTATTCTTACACCATTAGTGTAACCTTTTCACCTTGACATAATTAACTTAGCTAGACATAATGAAAGAAAGAAAAATAGATAAACAAAATAAGAACATAAAAGTTAACTAAAGAAAGGAAAGGAAATGAAAGGCATAAACTTGATATTAATGAAAACAAAGCATAAAGAATACAAAGAGAGAAAACAAGAGCATGATCTTGATCTGGACACCAAGATGCCTAAATGCATGGCAAATGCCTCCTTTTATAGGCCAAAATTGGGAACTATTGATTTGATGACTAATTGATGAGTAGATGGCCAACCCTTGACTTGGTGACAATCCTTATCTTCTCTTGTCTGCCCAAAACGTCATTGATGACGTCAAAATTAGAGCCACTTGAAAACATGAAAGTTCTAGGCAATTGTCTCAGCTTTCTTGTGTAAAAAATTCAGCTCATTTCGACTTCTAGAACTCCAGATATGGCCAAAATACTGAACAGTGCTCGGGCTGGAGGACAGATTCGGGCTTCTTTGTTGTTGCAATAATTTGGACTTGAAAATGGCCTTTTTAGATCTTGGGCTCCATATGAAAGTTGTAGGCCTATGTCTTACCTTTCCATCCATATAAAGTAGACCTAAATCTGAGATCTATAGCTCCAGATATGACCCAATTACCGAACAGTGTTCCGGTTTGGATTGCACCGACATCTCTTTTCTAAGTTTGATCATCTCTTTGCCTTTGCAATTGAAGTTCTTAAAGTCATCAATCAATCCTTTTATTTATGTGATAGGCCTGCATTTAAAATGGACATTTACCACAAATTAAAGGTATCTTATATTATTAGATAGATTATTATAAAACGTACTTTAGTTAAGGAGTTATTGATACTTTAAGTGCAAAATGATGATATAAAACCATGATAAAAATGCACTTTTGAGTACTAATCACTTAACATCCTAGCAGATATATGGCTGCAATATCTTAAGCATGTGAAGTATGAGTGGTTCATATGACACTCACAGTCCAGTTTTGACAACCGGAACAAGTCAATTCATGGCTCGATGACAACGCACACCAGAAGCTCCGATCCATTTATTGCACATGTGAAACTTAAGGTAATATTAATTTAAATAAAATATATTATTTAATAATTTATTGTTACTTAGTTAATTATTTTCATTATAAGCTATATCTCTTAGACATGAGCCGAGCCTAATGGAATTGTTTGTTGAGACATAAATGCGAAGTCAAGACTACCAAAAGGAGGCACAACAGTTCATTGACAATCACGCTCAATACTTTGTGATATGTTTATTCAACCATTTTATTTTATAGGTTATTATTTTTAATGAATTGAATATGATGATTTCTTTTCTCATTTTTAGGAGATCTATAATAGTCGATTAATGAAGAGATATGGAGATGATCCTTCGATCCATCTAGATTTCAATAAGGATTTATGGATGGAGCTAGGATCATCAGGTGGACTCGATAAAAATCAGGTGTACGGGCTCTCCAACATTATGGGTAAGAACTTGTGGACAACCTGCAGTGTCTCAACCGTTGGAAGCTCTCAATCAGTATTTAGCTCCCAATCTAAGGAGTTTGTGGTATTGCAGCAACACATGACTTAACTCACCAAAAAATATGAGCACTTATTGGCGACTTATGAACACACAACTTATCTCACCGAGAAAACCGTACAACTCTTCACAAATTATGAACAACTTTGTCAAATGGTTATGAACATGGCATAACAGAGTGGTGATACATGTGTGCCTCCATATAACAAGTAGCCTCCTCCTCCTACTTCTCCTCCTCCTCCAGCAGCTTCACCATTATGTTAATTTAATATTTTTTAAAATATATTTAATTTGTAATGAATATTATTTAACTTTATTTTTTTTTTGGTTTTTGATGTTAATAAAATTTTTTTTGCATAATTGATTTTTTACTATTAATTTATTTAATTTTATATTATTTATTCTAAATAATTTTTTAAAAAAATATTTAAAAATAATCACTAGGAGATTTACCGACAAAATGTATCCATCGACATTTGATAGAGAGCGGGAAATGCCAATATCGACGATGAATTTATAGAAAGAGTGTTTCCATCGGCATTTCACAGTAGCTTGGTGCAAATACAACAATCACCGATGAATTTACTGAAGGATAAATTCTGTCAGCATTTTACACACTCACTGACAACTTTACTGAGGGATATAAGTCATTAACATTTAATTAGGAGTTGAAAAATATTTACTAGATATGCCATTATCATTGATCGAACAAATTTGTTGGTATATTTCAAGCGAGATTTTTTGGTGTGTAATATTTTCTGTAAAATCATCAGTAATTGTTTTTGCCAACAAACTTAGCAACAAAATTATATATTACCGAGGAAAGAAAAGCTAATGGATGTTTGCCATCAGGAATTTCATTGGTAAAAAAAGTACCAATGAAGTCAGAATCACAGACCGATGGAATATTTCCATTAATAAAACTATAAAATCTTGTAGTAATGTTAGTTGCATGGATTTGAGCTTTAAAGCTTATGCACACAATATCTATATGTTTAATGGCCTTTAACCTTATTTTATTTTAAGAAATTAGAATAATTTTTTTAAATTAATGTATTAAAACAATTTTCAAGTAATTATACAATAAGACATAGATTCCAAGAACGTAAGAGGTTTTTTATGGTATTATTAATAATTAATTTATGATTAATTATATATCAACATAATATGAAGATTGTTTTTTTTTAAATGATTATTATTATTCAATAAAAATAAAATATCTATTTTGTTTTTATTGTAAATGTTTTATATAATTTTCACATGTTTATTATTCTTACATTTATTCATTCATGTGAATAAAAATGATTAATTCATGATTTTTTTTATTAAAACCTAGTTTCACTATCATAATAAATCTACCTATTGCTGTATTCATCCAAATCTTCAAAATCTCCACATCCAGACTCATTTTTTTATTTTTTTGCCCAAGGGTTGTACTTATGTCGGCAACATCTTCGCTTCTCATTAATTTTTGCGTGCAGTTATTTTGAATTACGGTAATAATTGAGTTTTAGAATATTTTTTAGTTTGGAAATATATTAAAATAAAATAATTTTTTATTTTTTTAAAAAATTATTTATAGGATCAGAATATATTTAAAAACATCGAAAAATAATAATTTAAAATAAAGAAAAAAAATAAAAAAAAAATAAGTTTTTTTTTTTTAAAACACAAAAACCATCAGTACCGAAATTTTTCCACGTATTGGAAATAGTCTGTGTGCCCACCTGTCCCTCTTTTACAGGAATACGAGGCTTTGTCCTTCCATAGCAGTTGAGAATATAGGAACTGTCAAGTGACTGTTGCTTGGCGGGAATCTGCGACTCCATATCCAATCAAGCTCCTTTCGATGCCAACTATGCACCTGGGAGGGTCCATTCGTACGTGTAAACCGCTCGAAAAAACATGACTGCTTTGGCTAACTAGGTTGTGCTCGTCTTTTTCTAGGATCTTTCATGGATTGCCACTAAATGTGCTTCCTGTACTGTGTAGCCTTCGATGCGTGGACGGAAAACATGTCCTTGAGGCGTAGTAGCCAGCAGTGAAATGCTGTCTTTTGTCCTTGTTACCTTGCTGACAGCTTTATCCAGCTGCTCCCAAAAAGGATACGAGAGGAAAGTGAAGAGTTTTACCATGGATATGCATTACGTCTGGCAGTGTGAGGTACGTGAAAAGAAGATGGTTATGTGATCAACCGTCGTCGAAACTGATAAAGCTGGACCTGGGCTTTGTTAAGTACCTACTTGGGCGACAAGCTGATAAATCTGCGTCGAAATAATACCTACCTCAGTAGTACAATATGTAGCCCGGCAATATAAGATAAGTATAGGCCTGCAAAATTTTAATCCATACACGTTGAAGTACCAGGACAAACAACGTAGTGGTAAAAGCAGCGAGTGAAAATAAGTGGAGGACCATGTAAAAAGTACTATCCCCTTCTCCTCCTCCTCCTCCTCCTCCTCCTCATTATTATTATTATTATTAAATAGATATTTTGTTGGGATTATCTTAAATTATACATTCAAGTAAAAAAATATAAAAAATATTTAAAAGTATTATAACAGTTATTTTTTAAAGTATTTTTATTTCAAAATATATTAAAATAATAATTTTTTATTTTTTAAAAAATATTTTTAATATTAACACATCAAAATAATATAAAAATACCATGACATATTAATTTAAAGCAAAACAATTCTAATGTTTTCAAAGACACTTTCCGATCACATTGCCAAACACTACCAGTGTATTAAGATGTTATATTTTAGGATTAAAATTTATTTGTAAGTGTTTTTGTTCTTTACACTTTGTGGCTAGAGAAATCAAAGATAAAAAATGAGTTTTAGATATCTTTAAGATTTTGGATGGGAGAATTTTGTGTGACAGCTTATAATCTTCTACTTTTTTATAGTGAATTTTCCTTATTGTCTCACTCATAGAATATGCCTAAGTTGCAAAATCGCATCAATTTCATGTGTATTATTGTGTGATTGATTGTGCTTGTCTTTTATATTTCTCTACTTACCAATTGGTTTGAAGTTTTAGGGTTTTCACTATAAACTAGTATCGAAGCTTGCTTTTTTATCAACTGGCTTTTGCAATGGTGAAAAAAGTAATGTCAACAATGAAATTTGATATACAAAAATTTAATAGTAGAAATAACTTCAATATATGGTGTATTAAAATGCATGCCTTGGTAGTTTAACAAGGTTTATTTAAGGCATTAAAAGGTATAGTCAGTCTACCTAAAGGGATGAATGATAAGGATAAATAAAATCTTATGGAAAGGGCATATGATGCTATTTTGCTTGTTTGTCTAATGAAGTTCTTAGAGACATTGCTGAAGAGACTATATTTGTTGGGTTATAGACAAAGGTGAAAAATCTTTACGAGACTAAATCCCTAATAAACTTATTGTGTCTGAAGCATCAATTGTATACTCACTAGATGAAATAAAATATGCCTATAAAAAACCATCCTGAATAATTCAATAAAGTAATCCCCTAAAAACTTTGATTTTATCATGTTTGTTACTTATATCTTATGAATAATTTTATTGATACTTTGCTATAAAAAGAGATAATTTTAGTTTAGAAGATGTCAAAGCTTTCTTAAACTCTAGGAAGCTAAAAAAAAGAGTGTTAAAGAGTCATAATAATTGTAATACAAAAGGTTTAGTTACAAGGAGAATAAGAAATAAGAAGGTTTAGGGTAGTGGAAGCAAGTGATTAGTACTTAAAAGTATATTTTTATCAAGGTTTTATATCAGCATTTTGCACTTAAAGTATCAATAACTCCTTAACTAAAACATGTTTTATAATAACAAGTCTAATACTATAAGATACCTTTAATTTATGATAGATGTTTATCTTAAATGCAAGCCTATCACATAAATCAAAGGATTGATTGATGAGTTCAACTATCAAAATTGAGAAGACAAAAAGAGGGTGAAGCTTAAATAAGAGATGTTAGTTCAGTTCAAACTATAACACTATTCAGTCATTAGGTTATATCTAGAGCTGTGGATTTTAAATTTTAATTTGGTTTATATGATTAGAAAGCAAAGACATAGGCCTAAAATATTCATGAGAATATATGACTCAATTCTGTTGTTTGAAAATCCAAATCTTAAAAAAAATGAAGAGTCATAATTTGTCCTACAACCTAGAAATTATTAAGTATTCAACCTATATCTCGAGTTCTAGAAGTCCAAATGCACCGAATTTTTTTTGAAAAGTTGAGATAATTTTCTAGAATTTTAATGAGAAAAGTCTGTTCAAATTCTGACATTAGCAATGAATTTTGTTTAGACAAGAAGATAATGATTGTCACCAAATCAAGATGTGGCCACCCACTTAGTCATCAAATTAATAGTTTCAAATTTTAGCCTATAAAAGAAGGCATTTTCCATGCATTTAGGTGTCTTAGTTTTTAGATCAAGATCATGTTCTTACTCTCTCTTTATTGTAATACTTATCTTAATCTCTTGTTTATGCTTTTCATTTTTTTTCTTTACTTAGTTAACTTTTATCTTATTTATGTTCTTATCTTGTTTATTTATGTTTTTTTTTGTTATTATGTTTAGTTAAGTTTATTATATCAAGGTGAAAAGATTACACTAATGGTGTATGAATAAATATAGTATAAACTCAACATGGACCTTAATATTTGATATTAATATATTTTGTATTTGTTATCTTGTTTACTTTTAATACTTTCTTTATTAAATGGTTGATCTAAATTTGTGTTGTTTAACACTTGGTACAACAAATACTTGGTATTTTCATAGTCCAAACTTATAGTATAACTAACACTTATGTTATGAAAGGAACTTGATTTGTTGTTAACATAAGTTATAATCATGAATATTTGACAACATTTATAAGTATTAGCATTATTCAAATAAGATAACTAATGTAATCATGTTAATAATTTATAATCCGATTGGAACTTTTTTTGTGTGTGGTATCTAGTTGAGTCATAAAAAGAGTTTATACTATACTTATTTGAAATATTATTAGTGGATCCTTTAGTCTTGAAAATTATTTTATGATTGTTTAAATCCTCATATTAATCTTACATCTCAAAGTTGTCTTCAACTTATTATTATTATTATTATATTTAACCTTTTCATGGTTTAATCTCAGTCTTGTCGGGTTATTTATTACTTTGCAACTCCTACACTTTAGAAAAGACATCAATCTTTTGGTTGTGTCAACAAGTCTAGATCAAAATTAAAGTAAAAAACAATTAAATATTTTGAATGTCATGAGATAGAGCATTGTAAAAAGAATTATCCTAAGAAGAAAGATAAGAGAAAGAATGAAAGCTCTGATGTTACAAATATTACTAGCAAAGGAAAAATTTTCAATAAAGCTGAAAATATCTAGGCTATATTTGTTTATGGCTTAGGTGATGGGTGAATTTTTTTATTCTACTTGAATGTTTCATATTTTTCCCAATAACAACTAGTTTTATACTTATAAAGTTGTCAATGATATTATTTCATTAAGGGACAACAAAGAACTTTCTATTATTGGTGTGAGTACTATTTGAATTAGAATGTATGATGATATTATTAGAATAATAGACGTTCAACATATTCCAAAGATGATTAAGAATTTGATGTTTTAAGTCTTCTTGATTTCCAAAGTTGTGATTATTTTGCAAAATGTGAAGTTCTAAGAGTTTGTAAAGGTGCTTTTATCATGATGAAATGAAAGTTAGTTAATGACCTCTACTATCTTCAAAGTTCAACAATTACTAATTCATCTTATGTATCATCTATGATTGATTCGAATATTACTTCTACTCAATTATTGTAGATGCAGCTAAGACATAAAATTGGTAAAAATGGACGGTGAAATTAAGTAAAAAAGATTTACTGTGTGGTATGAAAATAGGTAACTTAGATTTTTATGAGCATTGTATTTATGGTAAATATATAGGGTCAAATCCAGTATAATTATTCATTGTACCAAAGGCATTGTGGATTATGTTCAGCTTGACCTTTAAGGTTCTTCTTCTATAGTATCAAAAGTTATAGCGTAATATCTATTAATATTTATTAATAACTACTTTAGCAAGGTCTAAGTGTATTTTTTGAAGATAAAAAGTAATGTGTTTATCATATTCAAGTAGTGGAAAGCCTTGATTGAAAAGTAAACTTGTAAGAAGATCAAATTCTTAAGAGCTAATAATTGTTTGAAATTTTTCTTATATAAGTTTGATGAGTTCTGCAATAATGAAGGAATTTTTAGACATCATAATGTCAAGAATGCAATATAACAAAATAGAATTACAAAACATATGAATAAAACACTATTAAAAATAGCTTATTATTCGCTTTCACAAGTTGGAATGTCAAATCACTTTTGGGCTAAAGAAGTTAACATGACTTACTATTTAGTGAATAAATCTCCATCAATAATTTTAGAGTTAAAGACTCCATATAAGGTATGATCTATGTATCCTACTAATCACTCTAAATTAAAAGTATTGGGTTATCCCACTTAAGCTCATGTTAAGAAAGATAGACTTAAGCATAGAGCAAGGAAATACTTATTCTTAGGTCATGCATATAGAGTGAAGGGATATAAGTTATTATATGTTGATAACAAGTCGCTTGAGTTTATTGCTAGTCTAAACGTGACATTTGATGAGTTTACTATGTTTTGAAAGAGAAATGAGTCAATTAGTATTGATGTTGAGATGAACTAGGATCCTAGAAAATATATAGAGCTTGAGGTTAGATTTTCAAAGATAATGCTTAAAGATGTTTTAGTTTAAATCTATTAAGGAAATGGTGTATGATATTTTTGTTAAAAATGCATTTAAAAAA
Organism: Populus ilicifolia; assembly: GCA_015708895.1. Classification (NCBI taxonomy): domain Eukaryota; kingdom Viridiplantae; phylum Streptophyta; class Magnoliopsida; order Malpighiales; family Salicaceae; genus Populus; species Populus ilicifolia. The sequence continues at coordinate 50,474 of SRLM01001978.1, read as the reverse complement.
TAGCCTTATAATATTGCTATAAGAAAATAAAAAATTGATATATAAAAGCACTAGTTAACTGTGGTTATGTTCATTTAGTTGATTTTACTGTAATTTTATAGATAATCTTGATGACTATAAGCTTTGTTCTTATAAAAATGTAATTTCTTGCAGAGAACCTTCTTAACAAATGATTGATATGAATGAAAAAATTAAGTCTCTTTACATAAAAAGAAAGTGTTGACTTCAATAAAGTACTTTTCTTAGTTGTGAAATTTAGTTCCATCTAGATATTGCTTAGTATGGTTGTTTTGTTTATTTAGAACTTAAGCAGTTAGATATCAAAACAACTTTTCTATATGGTGAGCTAAAGACAGGGATTTATATACATCAACTAGAGGGTTTCATTGCTCAAGATAAAACATGTCATGTGTGCTTATTAAAGAAGTTGTCATATAGGTTAAAGTAGTCATTAAAACAATGGTATAAGTGGTTTGATATTTTTACGTTTAGATATGGTTACTCCAGGAATGACTATAATAATTGTGTATATTTTAGAAAAACTTTGGATGGTTTATTTGTGTGCTTGTTGTATGTTAAAGGCATGTTAATTATCTCTAAGAACATGCCTGAGATCAATATTTTAAAGGATAAGTTGAGTGGCGAGTTGTGATGTAAGATTTGGGTATAGCTAAAAAGATTTTAGGAATGGAGATGCATATAGATTAAAGTGTTGACAAGTTATACTCATCACATAGAAAGTACACTAAGAAGGTACTCAAGTGTTATGGTATGCAACACTAAAATGTAACGAGTATTCCATTTACAAACCATTTTAGGTTATCTTTAAAATTGTTACCAGAAACTTAAAAAGAGAAGGAAAACATGTCAAGTGTTTCATAAACTAGTGCAAATGGAAGAATTGTGCATGATATGGTCTGCACTCGTCTAGACATTTCACATGTTATTAGCGTAGTCAATAAGTTTATAGAAAATGATGGTAAAGTCCTCTAGTAGACTGTTAAATGAATATCATGTTATCATAGAGATACTATAAATATTGGTAGGGTAGTAGCACTAGAGGTGGTATTAAGGGCTTTGTAGATTCAAATTATAATAATGGTTTAAATAGGAAGAGATCACTAATAGGTTATATTTTTACTTTCTCGGGATGTGTCATTAGTTGAAAAATAATTTTTTAATCCATTGTTGTCTTCTCTATAATAGAGGCTGAGTATATGACATTGACAGAAGTAATGAAAAAAGTTTTATAGCCAAACAGTTTATTTAATAATCTTGGTTTGTCACATGAGGTGGTTGTTATACATTGTAATAGCTAGAATGCTATTCATTTAGCTAATAATCATACCACAAAAGGACGTAACATATTGATATGAGATAATAATATCATTGTAGATACTATAAAGTTTATTACTATAGTTGAGATATCAATATCAATTTGAATACCATAAAGTTTATTACTATAGTTGAGAAACATGTAAACATGTTGACAAAGCCTATCTCTACAGTCAAGTTCAAGCATTGCTTGAACTTGATTGTTTTGTTTATTACTTTAAAGATGTTTGGTGGAGGAAATCAAAGAGAAGTTCAAGTTTTGTAAGTGGCTTAATTTATACAAAGATATAAATTTGTTGGGTTTATCTTAAATTATAAAAGTGAGAGAATAAATGCTTATATACTTATTTCATATATAGAAGCCTAAAGTTGTCATTTTTTAAGGGTATATCTTATTTATGAGTGTTTATTTTCTTGATAACTTGGTAGCCAAAGAGAAGAGAAGATATGAGTTTTAAGTTATTTTGAGATTTTTGGTGAGATAATAATTTTGTATGATACCTTGTAATATTCTACTTTCTTATAATACTTTTTTTTTTATCATCTCGTCTATAAAATAGGCCTAAGTTGCTAAACTATGTAAGTTCTCTGTGTGTTTTGTGTGATTAATTATGATTATCTTTTATAAATCTCTAGATACTAGTTGGTTTGAGGTTTTAAGGTTGTTTTCACTACATGCTTTATAGATGCTCTCGTGTTGATCAAATTTATTAAATATATGACTCATAGGTAGATTAATCTTAAGTGGATAAATTATGATGTTGTAGTTCTTAATTATTCATTGTAAGAATAAGGTTTGAACCATTTATGTGGGAACATTAATGAAAATAATCATCAGTAATTCTTTGTTGAAATAATGATAAAAATCTTTTGGCAGTAATTTTTGACAAAATAGAAAAAAATAAAAATTAGTTAAAATCTTATCAATAATTTTATCGAAAACATGACACATCAATAATGTTGATGAAAGTTTAGATGGAATTTTCAATAAATATTTTAAATGTTTTAAAACTCAACAATTGTCTATTTCCTTTCATTTTCTAAAAACCAGAAAACCCTGCCTCTTCAACTCTCTTCATATTTTAGCAACCTTTTTGCAAATCCAGCCATCTGAACTTGTTAGTGTCAACCAATATTTGTCAATAGTGTCAACCTCTGTATCTTGATTTCATGTTTGTTTAACTTTCACACCACTAAGTTAATAAACTCACCTATATTCTTTTGTAACCCATTTTATTTTTCAAGCTAATTTATTGAAATGTGTTTATAGTATTATTTTTTCCCTTGTATATTTAAGTGTTTTTCAATTTTTGTTTCAGAAAATCTTAGTATATTAATACATGATTTATATGTTAAGATTTGTTTAAGATTTGAGAGAAATTGATTTTATTTGTCATTTTATGAAATTGAGTTTGGTTCTATAATCTAGGTGTGTTATAGTTGAAAAAATAACAGGTAACAATTATATTTTGTTAATTTTGTTATGAAGTTAGAGATTTAGGAAAAAATATTTTTTATGGAATTGATAATAATTAAAATATATTAATTTAAATTGAATAAGTTTAAATTGCATAAATGATGGATAATTAGTTGGAACCAATATTTTTTTTAATCTTATTGTTTAGTTCACATTTTGATGGAAAATGGGATTTGTGGAATTGATAATAAGTTATTGGGTTGCAAATTTATTTTTAATACAAAGTTGTTCTTGTTAATATGTACAAGTTTTATAAGTAATGAATGATCGTTTTTGAATGTATTGAGATTCAATAAAATGGTTGTATAATTGTTTTTGAATGTATCAAGATTCAATAGAATGGTTGTATATGCAAGATTATCTTAAAGGAGTTGAAGATTTTATTAATTCCATACTTTTTAATATGAAATTAGAGGGTGAAATTAGGTATCTACATATGAAGTGAAAAAACAAAAAATTTCACCATAAAAATGTTATGATGATACATCTATTTACAAAACAAAGTTTGGTAAGAAATACTTATATTGATTTCCACATGAAAAATCTTGTGTTTTTTTATGAAACCATATTATAATGAATGGTTGACTCAAATCGAACTTTAACTTCTAGTAACTTATGAGAGTTTGTGAATAATAATAGTAATTCTTATAGGAGATTTTGATAGATATAACGAAAATGAGTAATAATTATTTGGGTGAATGTTAATGTAACATCCTTTTAGATTAAGAACCAAATGTAGATGCAACTAAGTTTTTTAAGCTTTTGAAAGATTCTAATAAATCATTATAGCATGAGTGAACATCTCATCGTAAATTATTAGCAATTACATAAATATTTACATCAAATCAGATTATAGGTTAAGTGAGATTAGTTATAATCAAATCCACGAATGAATGTAAAACATGTTACCTAAAGGATGTTGATTAATGATGTGTTTCATGTTGTAAAGCTTAAAGCCACTTTCATCTTACATAAAGATGCACAATTTTTTATATACGAATAGATTCAGCGTCTATAATTTTCTAATATATATGCTTTAAACTTAGCTAGATTGATGAATTTAGAGGAATGAAAATTGTATAGAAAGAAAAGCCATGGTTATCATGTATTTATACAAATACTCATTCTAACCACTTCTAATTATTTATTTTAAGAGGGATATGTGATGCATTAACAAAGACTAATTACTTGTTTAGAAATATTTGTTTGAGCAAGTTGCATATCCAACATATATAATAGCTTGAAATGAACATTATTAAAATAATTTATAAGCTTGAAATGATTTTCTCCCTTATTTTTTCAACTCAATGAAGCATTTGCCTATTTATCTAGCATATGATGCAAAAGCTAGAGGTCCTGTATAGTACAAATTGATGTATTTATCTGAGATTTTAGAAATTATATATATTCTAAGTAAGTGACCATTTCATTTTAAAAAAACTCTTAGTTATTCATTTCTAATTATTTTTATATAAATACTTGTTCACCTTAAGAAAAACATTAAAAATAAAACACATGGTGAGACTTTAATATACGAGGCTTATATTATTAAAAAGATTTGAACATTTATCTTATATTATTTTGAGTTCCATTTGAAAACAAGAATCAACTACATTCTAAAAGATAATGTTGATGATGAACTGCCTTCGATTGAGAATGTCAATATTTGGCCATTCTAGATGACAATTATTAAATAATGTGATGATATGAAGATATTTGACAAACATCAAATTCAAACAATTACATATTTATATTCTATTTCACTATAATAAATTGACACATTTTGTTCATTATGTAAATTTTAAAATTATACATTTTTAACCAATTCTCTTATATTCTCTTATAAACTAAACTCAACTAAATTCCTTATCGGAAATATTAATAATTATTGTCATCTGGAAATTCAAATGTTAATGTATCTTAAAATTTTTAATTATAAGATAAATAATTTACTATATGGTTTAAAACACATATAAGTATTTAAAAATTCATAACTTCTAAGTTTAGATTTATTTATTTTCTCTAAATGTTAATGGTAGTAAAATGAATGCAATCGCTCACTTTGTGTTTGACTATTTGATGTTTTTTCATATATATATATCAAAATTATTTAAAAACATGTGATATTTAAATATCAAAATGATATTTTTTTATAAAAAATTATTAATGAACTTTTAAAAAAACTTTTTAACACAATGCAAAATTATTACCAAACATAGCTTTTTCATATAAAGTCATGGATGGAGTTAGATAAAAATAAATAAACTCAAGAAACTTTAAAAACAATCATATCAAATCAGATTGTTTGTAAAGGAGAGTTTTTTTTACCTAAACTATTTTTTATAAACATTGTTTCATAGACTTTTTGATTTTTTTTTCATCAATTATTTTATAAGAAAATATCAATTTAAATATTGTATAATTGGCCTAAATTTTTAATTTATTTGCAAATAAAATTGTTTAAGCATACGGAGTTCTCTAAAATATATTATAAATAGTAATCAATTCATAATGGACTAAGAAATACCTGGCTACAAAAATTATTTAAGTTTATGAATTACCTGACTATGAAATCTCTACTTGGAATTGCTCGATATTTGGAAATTAGGATAATGGACTCTTGGACTCGCAAAGCCAAATAAAGAACTTGAAGTAGCAGGGGAGTTTCGACAGTTGACAACAACAGAGAAATATCATTTAAGCAAACTGTTTTTTAAGCAATAGATGATAAAAGTCAAGACATACTGGTGCAAGCTGGGAGATATAAATACAAGATTCTTCTATACAGTAGCTGATTTTAAAAAAGTTTTTTACAGTTTCTTTTCCTAGGTTCCATCATAAATAAAATTATTGAAGGAATAACAAACATAAACACATAATCAAAAACATATATTTTCAATGATTTCTATTTTGCTAATAATATAATAACAAAGGGGTTTACTAGTGAGATTATCGTGCCAAACCAAAACATTTACTAGCAATAATTCACTCGATAAATCCATGGATGGTTATGGCATATTAGTGACAAAATAAGTTGTTAGTAAATTCATTAATGATTATATATCTATTACCAATATAATTAATCCATCAAAGAATTACATCTATTAATGGTATATTAATGGTAAGATCTATAATTTTTTTTTTCAACTAAATGGAACTCTTCAAGGGATTTAGTTTGTCAATAATTTTGTTAGCATTTCAAATTTTATCAGTATTATATATAATTATTTTAAAAAATTTAAAAACAAACAATACAATGAAAAAAATAAAACAAAATTAAATTAAAATAAAAGGTAAATTTGTATTATTAATTTTAAAATTTTATTAAATATAATTTATATATCTAGTAGATAAAAGTTGAAAGAGAAGACTAAGATAGATCTTCACTATGTATAACTATGAAGGCGACGAAGTTGAGTTTAAGTACTAGTGAGAGTTGTCAACATTTGCTTAATAACATTCAATTTATCCATTAGTTTGGCTATTTTAGCCCTAAATAGGGCTATCTTACCACTAAGGTAGGCCATCTCAGCTTGAACCTCTTCTTGTACAATCACTTTGATGGCCGATAATTGCTAGCTCAATCTGGATTATGATATTCCAATGGTTAAGTGACACGATCAAAAGATTGATGTTTTCTTCTAAGTACAAGAGTGTTGAAGTAATAAATAACAGGACAAAACTAAAGTTAAAACCATAGGGAGGTTAATATTATAAATTATAAACAACAATAATACTATAAAAACAATAATAATAACAATAGTAGTAGTAGTAATAATAATAATAATAATAAAGAAGATGAAGAAGAAGAAGAAGTTGGTGAGAACAATAACAACAACAACAACAATAGTAGTAATAATAATAGTAGTAGTAGCAATAGTAATAATAAAAAAGAAGAAGAAGAAGAAGAAGAAAATGATGAGAACTTTAAGATGGAAGATCAATGTAAGGATTAAACAATGATAACAACAAATATCAAGATTAGAGGATCCACTAATAACATGTCAAACAAGTATAGTTTAAACTTTTGTTATTCAATTGAAAATCACATACAAAAGATGTTTTAATTAGATTATAAATTGTTAATATGATTACATTAGTTATCATATTCAATTAATGTTAATACTTCTAAATGTTGTTAGGCATTCATAATTATAACTTATGTTAACAACAAATCAAGTTCCTTTTATAGTACAGATATTGGTTATACCATACAACATGAGCTATAAAAGTGCCTAGTATTTGTTGTATCAAGTGTTATACAATACAAATCTAGATTAGTCATTTAACAAATAAAGTATTAAAAGTAAACAAGATAAAAAATATAAAATATGTTAGTATCAAGCATTAAGTTCCATGTTGAGTTTATATTATATATATTCTCATTTCATTAGTGTAATATGTTCACCTAAACATAATGAAAGAAAGAAATATAAATAAACAAAATAAGAACATAAATAAGATAAAAGTTAACTAAATAAAGGAATGAAAATGAAAGGTATAAACTTCATATTAATAAAAGCAAAACTTATGCATTACAAAAAATACAAAGAGAGAATGTAAGAGCATGATCTTGATCTAGAAATCAAGGTGCCTAAATGCATGACAAATGCCTTCTTTTATGGGCCAAAATTGGAAACTATTGATTTGATGACTAATTGATGAGTGGGTGTCAACTCTTGACTTGGTGACAATCCTTATCTTTTCTTGTCTGCCCAAAACATTAATGATAATATCAGAATTTGAACCACTTGAAAATATGAAAGTTCTAGAAAAATATCTCATCTTTTCATGAAAAACAAGTAACGTCATTTGGACTTCAATAACTCTAGATATGGATCAAATATTAAATAGTGTTCGAGCTGTAGGATAAATTCAGACTTTTTTGTTGTTGTTATAATTTGAACTTGAAAATAACCTTTTTTAAATCTTATGCTTCATGAAAGTTGTATACCTATATTTTACCTTTACATCTATATAAAGTAAATCTAAATTCAAGATCTAGAGCTCCAGATATGATCTAATTACATAACAGTATTCCGGTTTGGACTACATCAGCATCTCTTTTCTATGTTTGGCTATCTCTTTATCTTTTCAATTTCAGTTTTGAAACTCATCAATCAATCATTTCATTTATATAATAGACCTGTATTTAAAATAAATATTTACTATAAATTAAAGGTATATTATATTATTAGATATATTATTATAAAACATGTTTTAGTTAAGGAGTTATTGATACTTCAAGCGCAAAATGATGATATATAACTTGGATAAAAATGCACTTTTAAGTACTAATCATTAAGACATTATGGTGATCTACACTTTTGATAAAACCTTGATATATATATATATATATCATGCATATTAAAAATTATTCCATTCACTCGAAAAACAAAATTAAAAGGCAAATGCATGTAGTATCGAGACTATATAAGATCGTTAAGTGAAAAGTTAATAGAACCTATAAAGGATTCAAAAACTCTAAAAAATAACTCAAAAAAACTAATATTATAAATTAAAACTCTAAATTTAAAGACCAAATTGTAATTATAAAACTAAATTGATTCACTTGATCAATTCTAAAAAAAAAACCAAATTAATCAACCTAATAAACCTGATTAACCTCGACTGTAGGGTAAATTGGTTGACATGTTGCAACTAGTGAACTGGTTGGTCAGGATTTTCAAAATACAGTCTATAATATATAAAATCTAAATAAAAAATAAATGACTTGTTCATCAAAACCTATTATTCTTGACATCCTAATAGTTTGTTTTATGTCATCTGACATCCCATTACATCAATTTTAACTCCAAGATCAAACAATTATCAAATTTATAACAAAACCCAAACTTTTTCATTAATCATTCTATACTTGTTACTTCAACCTTTTTTAAACCAAAAAATCAAGATAATAAGAGAAGGGTCATGACAGCTATAAGGAAAAAATAAAAAACAATTATCTTGCAACTTTTCATCATATACCTAAGTTAAATTAAGTTGAGTTTGAGATGATTTGGACTTTAGTTTAGGCTAAAAGTGTGGGTTTTCAAATATTTTATTTTTAAAAAATCTTGGCAGCAACCCCTTATATAGGAGCCTACTTAAAATTTTAAAACCTATAAAATACACATCAACAAACTTATGTTGCGAACCAATTAATTCTATTTATGACTATTATTGAAATTATATATGTATTTAGAAGAAGAAATTCCATCATTTACCCAATATTTTTCTTGGAATAACCTTTATAATTTTACTTTATTTAGTACTTAATTCATGTTAGTTGATGATATTATAATCAAAATAGTCATTATCCCTTAAATTTACCCTAGACCTCTAAAAATTAATAGTTAAGAATTTCCTCCCCTTTTATGAACAAAGAAACATTTTGTTTTCAAAATCAAAATAAATCTAATACTCATCATTAATTTTCTATAGGCATAATAAATTCACACTTTTTTCTGTTACAAGCCAACTATCAAGATAATAATTGTTTTCTTCAATTTAAATCTTCCATCCCAACTAATAGAGCTATTAACTATAAGCATAACAATATTTCAATTCCTGTAAAACAAATCTCAATTAATTCAAGAGTTATACTAAAAATAGTAATATCAAAATTAAGAATTTTAAATAATAATAATCCTCTAATTTAATTTTCACTGTCAATCAATTAACCCTAACCTATCCAAAATAGCAATTTTCTTTATTAGATTTTTGTCATCATGTATAACAAATTATCAATATATCACAATTAACAATTTATCTTAAAATTATAAAAAACTCAAAAGATTATGATAGTTTAAAACTTGACCTTTACCCTTTACTATGGTTAGGGATGATTAAAATTTATAAGAATAACTTAGAACCTATTTAAGGCAACCAAAATATTGCCAGCATGTGTGAATCACAAGTTGTTACAAGTACCTTAAAACTTCAACTCCTTGAAGAAATTGGTTAAAATATATTTTTTTAAATGAACATAAATATAAGCTAATTCAAAAGAGGGGAGGGGGTCTCTTTATTACTTGTTAAATGAGATTTATCAATAAAAAAAACAGGAGGGTGATATAGGAAAAATTTACCTAGAGTGGAGAGTGAAGACTTGTTAATCTCTCTTAAATGGTTTGATTTTAAGCTACAAGATATAAGAGAGGAGAGGAAAAAAAGGGAAGCATATAGACATGTGGGAGAGAGGATAATGAGTGGAAATAAGAAGAGAGAGAGAAGATTTTTTTTTCTTTTTTACTCTAGAATTTGGAATTCTGATATTTTATTTATATGGTTTATTATTGATAGAATTATCACTTGACAATTTAATAATTTTTATAGTCCAATAGTAATTAACATTGAAAGTTTTTTAGACCCCGTAAAATTTCCCAAAAGCCCTCAAAACTTTTTGATGACATTTTGTTCATTTGATAATTCCATTGATGATTTGAGTTTTCAGTGGCAAAGTTCTGTAATTTTTCCCTAAATCTCTGGAACTCTCTTATAGACTTAATCCATCGGTAATTCCAATGGTATAAAACAGAGGTAAGGTTTTGTAATTTTTTTCTACCTCTTTGAAACTCTCTAAAGGATTAAGTTTGTTGGCAATTCAATTGATAAAAAAAAACAATGGCAAAGTCTTGAATTTTTTTTGCCAAGTCTTTAGATTTCTTCAAGGGAATAAGTCCGTTGGTAATTCCATCAATAAAAAATAATGGTAAAGTCCTATAATCTTTTTTAAATTTTTAGAACTTTCTAAAGGATTATGATCGTCGATAATTCTGTTGGTATTTGACATTTAATTAATATTTTCATTGTATAAAACAATTTTTTTCCTAATGTTTTTGTATTCCTTGTCTATCTAACCTATAAATATAGTAAAATCACAACATGTTAATTTTAGGATAATAAAAATTTATGATGTTGTCTACAATTAATTACTTAATTTATTAGTTTATATGAAAGTATTGAAAAAATTATTTAAAGATAGCAGCATTTCAATATTGTGCTTACTAAAAGATCTCAATTCATCATGGTTAAATAACACATGATTATGTGCATGTTTAAATTTGATTTTTGTCAAGTATCTTCCTCTTACTACTTTTGTTAATAAAAGTCATTCAAGATGGGAAAATATTGATAAATTCTCACATGAAGGAAATTCCCTATCATCATAATATCTTGGAATACAACTTATTCTTATTCTTAAGTGAGACTCAAAATATTACGAGACAAATATTGAAATCTATTCAATAATATAAGTCTCATGTATCAAAGCCTTAACATGCTCCTTATTTTTAACTTTTTCTTAAGGTTAAATAAATATATGTATGAAATTAAACACATATTGAATGAATGAATGTTTTATTAAGAAAAAAAAAGAAAATAAAAATTTACTTAGGATGGATATGTAATCCCTAACCTCTCAAATAGATACATTCATCTATATTGGACTAAACTTTTAATGTTTTTCTTAAATAGTAAATATCTAGGTAAATGTTCCATCGAGTGGAAGAAGAATGAAATGAATATGACCTCAAATTTAAAGATTTTTTGGATAATATTCATTTTAAGCGTTTCTATGTATTTGATATGCAACTTGTTAGAGCATATATTTTTTAAAAAATGACTGATTTTCTTAAGTGCATCGTATATCCTTTTTGACAATAAATCTCTATAAGCAAATGGAATAAATTTGCATAAAGACATGGCAATCATGACCTTTTTTTTATAAATATAATTTTCTATCCTTCAAATTTACCAATTTAGATATGTTCAAAGCATATCCATAAGAAAAATACAAATTTTTAGGCCATTTGTAGACAAGAAAGTCTAAGGAAAAATCGACTCTAGGCTTTGTAACCCATGTCCTATTATAAACTAAATTCATATTCTTATAGTGACAAAATAAATGTATATTTATTATAGTTTTCATGTTGTCCTTTGTCTTCTCTTTAACGTTTTCAAGCTTCTTTATGTGTTTGGAATGCAACTTGTTAGAGCATATATCTTTGAAAAAATGACTGATCTTCTTGAGTGCATTCTATTTTCTTTTTGGCAAAAATCTCTATAAGTAAATGGGATGAGTTTGTATAAAGACATGACAATTATGACCTTTTTTTTATATAATTTTCTATGCTTTAAATTAATCAATCTAGGTATGTTCAAAGTATATTCATAAGGAAAACACAAAATTTTAAGCCATTGGTAGATAAGAAAGTCTAAGGAAAAATTGACTTTAGACTTTGCAACCCCTGTCTTATTATAAACTAAATTCATATTCTTATACTAAAAAAACAAAGTTATATTTATTCTAGTCTTTATATTGTCCTTTATCTTCCCTTTCAAATCAGTAATTGTATTATATGTTTTTTTCAAACATGTTCTTTTTAGTATATATGACATCTAGATTATACATGACTATAGCCTCACACATATCTTTGATGACAAGTTATAAGCTGTGTCTGTCACTAGCCAACAAATATAAGGTGTAATAAATTATTCAAATGGATTGAATCCATTTGTACATAATTCAAGATGTACATTTCATGGTTCCATTAAAAACTGAGGATGCACCTTATTAAACTACTTTCAAGCTTCATCATCGAAAAGGTATACCATGGCTCCATCCATCATATAATATGAATGATATTATGTTATATGCTCAATAATATTTAGAGACATAAATAACCTTTGTAGCCGAGGAAAAATTAGAAAGTATATGAATTTTCTATATATGATGAAAGTTCTTCCCTATCAATTTTAGGTTTATATTGAGCATGCCTACATGTTCTACACTTGGTAAAATCTATATCTTCATAGTAATACAATATGCAAAAATTTAGACGTATGTCAATTTTCTAGTATTATAGGCTAGAGAGTTTCATCGTGGATTTAACAAAAAAAAAATCTTTTTTTCAACCCATTTCTTTTCAGGTAAAATGCATTTCGCCCATTCAATGTATTTATCACAATCAGCTTCACTCAACCAATAATCCAACTTGATAGTGAACACATGTGCAAGGAACAATAATTTACAATAATTTATACATCTATCATAAAACGGTTTGTTGAAATCTTTTAAAAGTTCAAGAAATCTAATTACATCTACTTTTGGTTCTTCATTTACACTTGAACATTTACCTACATAACCCAAATTAATTCTCATTGTATCAATCATTATACTCTTATAAGAATTACTATCATCATCTACAACTTTATATACATTGCTATAAATAAAAGTTAATTTAACCATCCTTTCTATCATGGTTTTGTAAGAAACATATGGTTTTCTGTGTGTAAATCAACAAAAGTATTTTTTCATAAACCTTTTCTTTCTTTATAAAAGATGCATCATAACAACATTTACAACAAGTAGCTTTTTATTTTTACACCACTTATATGGATATATAATACCATCCCATTAATATTTTCAAATTAGATAATGCATAATTAATAAAACTCTCAACTCCATTACAATAATCTATCTTATGTAACCTTTTGGATAAAACCCGATGCATCTTGTATAGAATATTGATGACTTCATGTTTTAATTAATAATGTAAACTAAATAAATTATCAGTACCTAATTGATTAGCTATCATTGGTTGAATCCATACATATTTAATCTATTTTAATGGTACCCTTTAATAATCATCAATTTTCTCTAGAAATTCAAATTCCTCTAAATTTATCAAAAATTTCAACTGAGCTATAAAACTGACAAAATATGAAATGTAGCCATTAAATAACCAATTATTTTTTCATTATAAAACACCTAAGTTATAAAATCAAACTCAATTTCATCAAATAAAAAATAAATATAATTTTTTGAAATCTCTAACAAACTATAACATGTACAAATCACACATTTATAAAACAAATATTTGTAGAAAAAAAGTTATAAACAAGTAACACATAAATAAACTACATATACTACACAAAAATATCAAAAACATTAACATAAAAAATAGGTAGGCTTGCGCACTTGATATATTGAATATTGTTTTTAAAAAATTAAACCAGAATAGGGATACTAACACACTTAGTATTAGGATGGTTGAATTTGTAATAATAAAAGCTTGATTTATAACAAACTGAGGGGAGATGTTTTTTTCTAAAGAAAGGAAAAAAAAGAAAAGAAATAAGAGAGTGAGAGACAAGTCATAACTTAAACATTATCGATAAAAATTAACAATGATAATGTTTTTATAAATAATTCCATCGGTAATATTGACATGTCAGATTTGCCGACAGAATTAATAAGAGAACCTTACTTAATTTTTTTCATTCTTTGAATTTCACCAATAATTCTCTTTGTATTCACTAACAAAGCTTTTTCTATAGATGTATACCCAATGAAAATAGCAACATGATGTTCTATCAATAAATATCATGATAATTTACTAATGATTTTTTTTTATCAATATTTTCATTAGTATTTAATAATTTTCTGGTAGCATAATTATTTACTAGCACTAGCTAGCTTTAATAATATTTTCGCTCAATTATTATATAAAAAAATAATCAACTCATAATTTTGTAAGTGCATTATTTTTCAACCATTTCAATAGCTGCCGCCCTCTCATTTTCTCATAAACCGTCCACCACATTTACCTTCACAGCAACCATCACCAGTGCTCCATCAAGGCCATATTACCATTGTATTTTTTTTCATTATTTATCGAGTATTAAAAAATATGTTCCATTTAATATTATTTTCTTACTAATAATATCGCCATCAGTCATAATTTCGCTAATTAATCATTGAGAATCCATTGCAAGTTAGAATTGAATGATTCTAAATTTTCTTCCTTGATTTAGTATTGTTTTCACAAATGGTTGTCCACATTGCTCAGCCGAGCAATATTCCTATAGCCTTCTTGTAAAAGATGTGTCCATCAAAGAATCATGGGTTAATATTATCTTCGAAGGTTACACTACTAGGAACAACGTAACATTTACAAAATATATATTTAGAATGAAGGTTGAGCTATTTTGAACTGTGTAACGTTCACAATTTTTTTTTAAAAATATTTTTTAAGACGTTATGTGGTTGGAAATAACTTAATTTTTTGAGTTTTTTTTTTAATTTATTTTCGAGGTTATACTATTCGGCGAAACATCCAAAATCTTAAGTGCTTATACTATTCTGAATAATATAACTTTTATATTAAATTTTTTATTTTGAGTTGTGATGCCCATAATCGCATACATGTTTTTAAAAAAAATATATATTTATTTTTATTTTTATTTTTTTTTAACATGCGTACATTCAAAGAAAGACTCTTAGTGAAGAAGTGGAGAAGTGTTTTTCTTTTGTTTTCAAAAATTTCCACCTTATCTAATATTTTTTAAAAAATTAAAATTTTTTATTTTTTTACTTTAAATTAATGTTATTTTAGTATTTTAAATTATTTTAATGTATTAATATTTTAAATAATTTTTTTAAAAAAGCACCTTACCAGGCGCAGGTTAGCAAGAGACAAGTGTATGAACTATCAACCTCGTTCGCAACTTTATACGGCCGTGGACCACTGTTTCTTAAATTCCACTGTTGTTTCTCTTATATACATGAAACAGGAGAAGAAGAGTGAAGTGAGTGGAAGTGGTCCTAACGATAATACATGAAATATTCACAAGTCTTTATTGTGCTTCTTTATATCATCTTCCTCATCACATGCCTTCTCCTAGATGCATTTACTCGTGGACCCCCTGGATAGCTGGTTGATGTTAACAATATGGCAAATTTCCAGCTCTTTTTCCTCGGCTGGATCCAGGGGAACCCTAAATTTTCCAAGTGTTCAGTAAATTTGCATATAGTCTGGGAGGGTAGAAATGTCTCTTGCAAAGGTTTTCTAGGGTCCACGAACCAAATTAACTTAGTTAAAGAAAATTTTGATGGGTTTCCTTCCATTTACTGGATTATTGCTGAGTTGCAATGTACTTATTTCCGATTATCAATATTTGGACAAAACTTGGCAAATGCATCATTCTCCTTGTTGCCCTTCATATCCTAGCTTGCAACCACACGATGAACTGAACGCCTCAACAGGTTTCCTATTTGTCCTTAACCTTAGGGCTGATATTTCCAAGGGTGCTCCTATATATTTAGATCCAGCAGCAATGCTAGACCCTTTTCGAATGGCCACGAGGTAAATTTCCTTTCTTGAAAATTACAGCCGAGGGCTCGTTTCAGCTTACAGTACAAGTTCACCGCAGCTCCGGCGATTTAAAGTACTTTGGTACTTTGTTCGACAGCTGGAATAGATACACAGTATAAATGGAAACATGGCTTGTCACCTCCTTGGTTGTCCTTTATGACAATATTCGGTAAAAAGCTATGGGGTGAGAATTTCTTAATGTAGTTTGAGACCAGGTCCTCAACCTAACTGATGTTGAATTTGATCTTCCATTTCATAGTATTTGTTGAAATTACATAGATTTTTTTTCACAAATTTCTAAGGTTGCTATAAATAGTCGGCGTCTTTCCTATGTCTGGTCCATCAAAATATTACTTCGTAGACTTTTTACTGTCGAGCTACGGGACAAAAGCCTTTGCAGACATCTCTTAATTAGCCAGGGATTTTGATTCAAGGCAGCATGAACACGACTTGACTCTGAGTCCTACTTCCTCCCACGTCCAATTACTTCGGAGAAAGGTCAATGGCTACAAGTCTGCATCGTATCTTCCCTTCCGTTGGTAGATTAGAATCTTTAATCAAAATAAATTAATCATTGCAAGGGTTTTTAAATGGGAGGTGTTTTTTATTAATTAGCACTAAGGCAAGTGGAGTTCTCGTTACTTGCGTGAAGCATTTTGGCACTTTGTTGCGAACACAAAGCAAATTATTGTGCCCAAGTGTCGGACGCGATGGTTAAAGTCTGCTGTTCTAGCGTTTTGAAAGTGTGCCAGATTGAAATCATGTCCAGTACAATAATTGGGTTGTAGGTGACAGCTTTATGAGTTATTTCACATTGAATGCTTCTCTTGTATTGTTCTAATTATTGAGTTTTTCTGAGGGTACAGGTTTAATTCAAGATTCTGAAGGATTTAGAATTTTTTTTATAAAAATTATCGGTATAAATTTTATAAAATTTATAATTTATAAAATTAATTAAGATACACATAAATTAATTTATAAATTTATATTAATAATAATTTAATTTATAAATTTATATTAATAATAATAATTGAGTTTTTCCTTTATTGTACAAACAAGACTAATGTGACATTATTGAAAGGCAATTAACTTCAGTGAATTAGTAATTATGTTGCACCTAGATTCCCCAGCTAGATATAACTTTCAATCTTAATTCAAGGAGACATGCAAAGTAAAGATGTTTCTTTCTTTGAAGTACCCTTTCTAGCTATATATTTTTTCAACTTTTTTTTTTCTCTTTATAAGAATCATAGAGATTATATTGTTGTTTTACTGTTTCCACAGTTTTTTGTGCGTGTTTCTCCTTCCTGCACTGTTTATAGACATATAATTTGCTTGAACTTGCAAAGTAAAGATGTTTTCCCTTTGTTTAAACCAGAAAATCTATCAGCAAATAGGTTTAACTACTGGCATTAACAATATTTCAAGCACGGTGGGAAACATGCCAGTTCTTTCGAATAGAACCCTAGCTAGATTTCTGCACAGCATGTCAGGTTTTAGTTGTCTCCAATTTCACCAGACATTTCGAAACACTGAACTTTAGGATTTTTGTTGAAAAATACCATAGTTTGGTAAATTTTTTGAGAGAATAACATAGGCTGGAAAAGTAAATAGCATATTTTGAATAAAACCACGTTTTCTAATATGATTGTATAAAGAATTGTTATTCAAGAATAACAGTTTTCAAACAACCGTGTTTTCTAATATTAATTTTACACATAAAATTGCTATTGAAAATAATAATGGTGGAGTGATGTTTTTTTTTTAAAAAAATAATTAATCTTATCAAAAGTTAACTCAAAATTTTACAAAAATTAAATTGTTGAAAGATAAAATTTAAGATTTAATGACTAGATAAAAAAGATGTTTTGACAGGAAAAAGAAATGAAGAAAGAAAAAATAAATCATTGGAACATACTAGTGATTTATTTTTGACACATTTAGTATTACTAAATGCTAAAAAGATTTTAATGAGATATTTCTAACTAGATTTTGTAAAATCACTAAACAAGATCATAATTAATTTTAAGTTAGCTAGAAAAAAACCCCTAACAAATCATGACTATGTTTGGTGACTTTTCAAGATGTAGTTAGAATTGTCTTATTAAGATCTTTTTAATAATAATGAGTTGAATTCAAGTTCTTAACTATTGAATTTTTATAAAAATTTAGATTAATTTTTTTATTGTTAATTAATCTAATAATGGGCCGTGTGCAAATACGTTTTAATTTTTCTCAAAATGTTTAGTAAAATATGTCGGAATTACAAAAGAATCTGAAATGTACTAGCTAATTGCACAAGACAAATAAAAAATCCTAACATCCTTCTTCTTGGATTTGATTATGAGGGCATTGCTTTCTTTTGTAGTATGTTGCCAATTCACTGAATCATGTGTTAAATAATATCTAAGAACTCCCGTCTAAATTTGTTGTGCTTCCGGAGTAAAGTTGAGACAAGGCGAAGATACAAAATGCTGTACAGCAATCACCGGATTACCACAGCCAAAAGGCTATGTAAGAAAGATGTTACTGTGCATCGAGAGTCTTGATCTAAGTTCAAGTTGATGTGTATTAGTTGTGCAAGCTGATATAAACACTCATATAAATAAAAAAAGAAAAAAAGTTACTGTCGACAGATAAAAATTCCCTCAGAATCTTTCTCAAATTGCCGTGACTCAACTTACTCAAACTAACCCACTTAACTTTTCCCCGCTGTTGCAGACATAAAAACTAAGGTACATACAAAAAGGTTAGAAAAATAAAGATAGGCTGTCTAACTACCATGTTCATATGCTGCTTTAAGTCTCCTGAAGCAAATAAGGACATACTTTTCTAAGGGTTGGTTTTTCCATTTTAAAAGCCATGAAAGCTTTGGTACTAATATCTCAGAACACTGAAAATTGTGTCCCCTGCAACAGTTAAAGAAGAGTGAACCATGTCCTACATTAATTTGCTCTACTTCTCTACCTTGCATCTAACATCACACCAGATTTGACTTTAATGATGGCTGGATCGTGTCATTTTATAAATCAAATGATTTCATTTCTTCATTCTGCCTCCCCAATAATCATCATGTGCATGCTCAATATAATATCATTGACATTTAATCTTAATCAATCGCTCAGTGACCGAGATTCCACTGTACAAAACATATGCGATCTCAGTCTAGGATGGTGAAGATTTTGGGGATTTTGCTGCTCCTCTAGAACAATTTATCTGTGGTCTTAAAACTGCCACCTTTGTTTCCTTAGCTTCGGGTCTCGTAAGGATCCACTCAAATCTTTAAGCAGACATGAGCATCATTTAAAGTTTGATAGGCACGTACAAATACATTAAAAAATAAAAAATCTCTCTCTCTCTCTCTATCTCTCTCTCTCAGACACACATTTATTGAAACATCAAACACATGGTGAATTAAAAAAAAAAAGGGGGGGAAGGAAAACAAGAGGAGAAATTGCATTGGAGTTTGGCGAGCTATAGATATGCTCCTTGAAAATGCCATGGAAATATCATTTTCTTTCAGCAAGTTGTGCAGAAGAGACATCAAAACCTTATCACCTGATTTCCCTCATCACTGTTAAAGCACTCTTGCACTGTATCGAACCAACCTCTCTCGTCACTCCCACATGTCTAGACAACAAATAGATATACACACACGTGTTTATCCACAGATGTTTCATGCACTCACTACAGATACCCAGTTTTGAATAGATATGTATTTATATTCCTCACACGTGTGACCAATTCTGTAGAAAGACAGAGATTGCACTGAACAAGGTTTGTTCAGGCTAGGGTACTGTGTGAATCTCCAATCACACTTAACAATGAAAAAGAGCCTTATATTTGCACTGCTAGATAAGAATTTTGAAGATGGTTCTCTTACTTTCAATGACTAAATCAACGAATTTTACCCTTTAAAATCAGCTGGAGAGTGTTTCCAAAATGATACATGAATACTAATAAACTAGCTATCATTAGCGAAAGCATCAAGGAACCTATCTAGTCCTGCGCAAACCTCAACTCATGTTGTGATATTTATTATACTTGTGTTTTTGGGTTCGATTCAAGAGCACGTACGTAAATCATTTCATTTACAAAAGAAATTAATCCTAAGTCAGAAGAAGGTAGAAGATTGCCTCAAGATAACACTGGTCATGAGTCTCTCCATAGAAGAATTACCTCATTTTGCACATTAAAAGCTTTGATGACCATCTTAGGAAAAATCTCAAATTCTCTCTTTTATCCTGGTTATCAAATTACAGATGAAGATCTAAACTAACATGGTCTTGCGCGCTCGGCTTGGAATCATAACCATACCGCCCTTGCGAGCTTGAACCAGTACCGACCGGTGAGGGTTTCAATTCCTCACCTGCAAATAATGGTAATGGATGATTCATCGAACGGTCACTATGATGGAAAGTACCACCACCATGAACAGCCGGGATCCGCCACAAGCCTAATGGACTTCCATTGATAGGTTGTTGTGAATAGGAGCCATGACTGCCGTAAAACCTACTAGTGTTAGAGTGGCTATTCCATGGAGGATAAGTTATGGCTGAGCTCGGAATTGAATCTATCCTGTAGTTTACAAGGCCATAATAGTGTGCATCTGCAAGGCTGTTGTGAGCCATGGCCGACTGGATGTGGGCACGTTTCGCGTGCTGACGCTCTCTTTTGTGCGCGTTTTGGTGGCCACCTAAGGCTTGAGAAGTAGGGAAGTTTCTGCAACAGTAATGGCATTCAAATCTTCGGTTGTTGTCGCTACTCTCGCTTTCTTTAACGGTGTCTTCATTAGTTTCGGCTGACTTAGACTCGTCAGCTGCTGGACTGTCGTTGTTGCTGCCGAATTCTATGCCGAAGAGGCGAATGGCCTTTTCTTTGACGGGTGCGGGGCGAATGAATGGAAGCTGAGAGAAGGATTCCACATTCATAAAGTCATGAGTCTCTCTTTCAACGTTATCCATGAATCACTGAGCTATATATATATATATATATAATAGTTTTAGGGCTGGTGTTGAGGAGGTTTAACAAGAAAAAGGAAGGGAGGAGGGTTCAACTTCAAAGAGGTACTCCAGTGACGGAGAGGAAGATCTGGAGTTGCCGGGGTGGGGGTGTGGAGGAGGGAGTTTGTATGGGGGATGTGAGGAGGGTGGGCCTATAAAGGAAGAAGAAGAGTTGTGGTGTGATCACTGGACAAGTGGGGCTGACCCATCTGAAAGTGAAGGCTGACATGGTCACAAGTTCTGGTCAGATGAGAGTGGCTTCGGCTTCTCAAAGTACCATCTTGGCTTGCTTTCACAAGTTCTTGGTTTGATTTGGAAAGTTCCTGAACACCTCCTAAGCTCTTTGGTAATTATGTTTTCATCCCCTGTAAACTAATCATTGACTCCACATAAATATTATGAGAGGGGGTGATACACGGGGGGCAGTCATCAGTAATATATAGTTCCTAGTTTCTTACGACTATATTTAGTTCCAAACGAATCCATAGCCAAATTAATCAAAGGTTACAAACAGAAGTTTTTTAGGGTTAGTTTTAGGTTACAAACAAAAAAAATAAAATAAAAAACACACACACACGCTCTCTCATATGATTGAGCTTTTCCTCTTCTTTTTTTTCTTCTTTTTTTTTTGCGCGACTTTAGTACCTAAGGTGAAGGTTTTCTCGACAACCAATGCAGTTCAAATGTTAATTATTAGTTTGCTAGGATCATTTTTGTGGTCCGAGTTTCGTGAGTTTGTTAGCATCAATTAATGGGAGAGGGAAAACCTCTAGTGAATTATGAGCTACCGGGACAAGATAACCTCAAGAGATATATGGTTCTATGTAATTATAAGACATTGATTTAATGATTAAAGAAGCTTGATTTCTTTTTCTTCTTTTTCTTTTACTTTTTTAATTTAAATTTTGAGATTAGTACTTGGGAAATATATTAAATTCATTTTAATGCATAAATTAAGAAATGTTTCTTTTTAAGATTATCTAGAAATAGATTCTATCTCATTAATACATAAACCCATTAAATGATATCTTTATTTCCCAAAAAAACTATCAAATTTAAAATTATCATAAAAAATATTATACTTATTAATGGAAAGAAATATTTCATATTTCTAATTAAAAAAATCATCACACCAACCAAATAAAAAAATGTTAAGAAATAATTTTAATAAGTGCTTGTATGTAAAAGAAGAATATTGTATAATTCTCACTACCTTTCTATGGAAAATAATAAAAAGCTCGCAAAAGAAAAACTATGGAGATTCTAAAAAATCTGTCGTCCAAACTTAGTAATACTTTAATTTTCTATAAAATTGGAACTTCTTTTTCGAATATAATATTTTCTCATCTAGAGTTTGCATATATATTTTTGAGTTCCTTCATATTTTTCTTCTTCTAGTTTTTAACATTTTAAAACAAAAAAAGCTAAAATGATGGACAATAAAATTCTTTTTTTATTCATGCTTTTTTTAGGAATATAAAAGCTTAATTTTTTTTTAATATTTTTGTATTTGGTTAGTTTCAACATCATAAATTTACTTTTATTGAAAATATAATATGAAAGATTCACTTTTTTGAGCTAATAAAGTATAAATTTTTAATTTTAATAAATTAAAATAAATATTTTAGAATTAGATTATCACAAATACAAATATTAAGATAATTATTGGAAATTATGGTTTGATTATTATTTTTTAATAATCATTAGGAGTATATTGAAAAGGTCATAAAGCCAATAGCCAAAACAAAATACAAGGATATGACACAAAAAAAGAAGAAGAATAGATTTAGAAAAAAAGATTGATCTAATACAACAAAAAATAAAAAGATTATTTAAGATTTTTTATTACACCATAATTTGATGCTACTAGAAGATCTCAAGAGGTCATTAATTGTATACCTAAAGTTTGAATCCAAAATATACAACTAAATAGTGGAAAAACAATCAAATTATATTTCCCTTCTCAAAAATAATTCTACTAAAGATTTACCAGTAGACAGAGGCCTTTGAAAGAACATAAGAAAAGGAATTATACATCTCTTCACGGCCGCTAGATAATACTTGCTTTGAGATTCATTCTGACAGTGTATATATTGAGATGTGGAGTTAGAACATGGAGCACTTCTCTTCAACATAAAATGCTTGCCATTATTATGTTTTGCATAGTTATTGCATCTATTGTGTTTGTGCCTTGCCTAGGTGAAAATAACATTAATTTAAGTAATGTTCCATAATTAATTTGTATTTAGAAAAAAATGTATTTTAGCATAAGGATTAAGATCCCTATAACTCTGAACAATAATATCACTTGCAGGTTCCGAAATGCTTTTATATTCTTAATTCTATTTTTATTTTTTGAAGTACGAATGATTTATAAGCACTTATTATAGCCACTGAAAACATGACATAATAGAAAGATATAAATAGTCTGCAAAATCACGAAACTGACAACAAAATAAAAGACATGTATTCTTAGTCATGAAAAATAAAACGGAATAAAAGCGAAACCTAGGATACCAGATCAATATCCATAAAAATTCCTTGCTTGGTAAGACTATCCGCTACTTTATTCTTCTCCCGATGAACATCTTGAAAATCAACAGCAGGAAGCTTATAATTACAAGCATTGAAAACAACATTAAATGCAACTTGCAAGCACTACGGAGGAGAATTACTGGCTGATTTACTTTCAAAGAAAAAAGTAACCCTTAATCAAATATTAATTTTGTACTTAAAAAAATGAAAATTAACAAAAAAAAATTAAAAAGGAGGGTTTTCATTGTATCCCTCTTAGTATATAACATTATTTATTAAAATAATATTTTTATTTTTTATTTTAATTTCATCCTTCAACATTAAATTTATTAAAAATTAGATTTTATAATTTATTTTTTATAGGATTATTTCAGTTTCATGACCTAAACTGCATGTTTAACTGTTTAACTCGATAGACTCAAGTTTTTGTTTTTCTTAATTGACTTTTTTTTTTAAAAAAAATCATCATTAAACATTGAGTTGGTAAAGAATTAGATTACTTGATATTTTTTTTAATTTACTTTCTATGAGATTATTCTCATTTCAAGATTTGAGTTATGGGTTTGGCGACTTAATTTAAATTGACTCAAGATGTTTTCTTGTTTTATTTTTTTAATAAATTTTACAATTTTAATTTCATCATTCAACATTATATTTATTAGGAATTGGACATTATATTTATTAGGAATTGGACTTCATGATTTTTTTAATTTATTTTTTATAAGGTTATTCTAGTCTCATGACCTGAATCGTTGGTTTGAAGAGTTAATTGATCAGTTGAATGAAGTTTTTTTTATCCTTTTAATCAATAATTTATTTCGATTTAATTTCTATTAAATTATCTCAATCTTATAACTTAGATCACAAGTTTTGCATATTAACCCGAGTTTACTCGAGTTATTTTTTGTTATTTTTTAATTGATTTTGTTTTCAATTTCATCATTTAGCATTAAGTTTATTGGAAATCGGGCTTCATAATTTATTTTAATTTTATTTTTATGAGGTTATATATCAAGGTTTATGTCACATCATGTAGATTGATAGGTTAATTTAGATTAATCTGAATTGATTCAATATGTAGTCATCTTAATATTTTAAAAAATATTATCTTGAATATTTATTTTGAGTTAAACTATGTTTTTGCTAGTCGTCCAGATTGTTATTGGACCCATTAAATCGATTAGATCCCCACATGGTTTAATATATTTTTTTTAGTAAGAAAAATATTAGTAATACTTAAATTTTTTTAATATTAAAAAAACTAATTTAACTCGGATGGACCAATTATTTAGTTTTATATTCTGAAACATATCAATACAAACGATGTATATAATCTCTTGCCAATAATGTAGAGATAAATTGTATCTCTATAATACAAATTTCAAGTTCATACTACATTTTCGTTCTCATGGATTTATCAATGTTCCCCTTCTTTTCTCATAGTTTAAAATTTGGCCCTATAGCTCTTAAGACTTGTACTAGTTGAAGTTTCAATTTTACCAACCAAATAAATCCTTTTGTTTCCCTCTCAAACCCGTTCATCTATAATATCTCACAAAAACACTTGAAAACCTACAAAATTTCTTCTTTTTTTTTAAAGTGAGATTTTAACGGTAACGTTGCAAAATTTGAAACTGTGTGAGTAGAAATCGAAACATTGATGATTATATAAGAACAAAATGAAGTTCATCCATTCAATCACGAAGGCAACTATGTTCAACTATGTTCTTCTTTCTTATCACTTGGACGTCGCTCGTTTTTCTCTCGTTAATATTACGATGGATGCTAACAATAAAGCCAGTTATCAATTCAAGGAGTGACTTCGTCAAGGAGACTGGACATGCAGTAGAAAATCTCCATGCATTATAACCAAATTGATTTGACCAAGATTCCAAGTACAACATCTATTTTATTTAGTTTTTTAGAATTTCGCAAGTAATTATAATTATCTTGTTAATTTCATTCGCTAAAACCAAGTACATCTTCTCTTCTTCTTTTTCCAATAAAAAAACAAAATGGTTTTTGAAGATGAGGTGCTGAGTTGAAGTATAGCTTCCGAGTTAATTTTTCAACGCCTAGTTTTTATCTATTGATGCTGACTGCAAGTAATTTATTGAAAGGATATACTCAGAGATAGAAATGGACCAACAAGTAATTTATTCATTATTTCTTAGTACAGGTTGTTGAGGATTTACTCTCCCTTTTTGTATTTATAGACTTCTATATTCTTCTCTTCTAGTTTGTTGTCAATTATTCAATGGCACTAATATCACTAATTAAAGTCTTGATTATCAAAAAAAACAATCACCATCAATTATTGCACGTCTATATATACTTATCATGGTATTATTTGTAGAAAGAAAATACAATTAAAAAGAAATTAATCCCATATAGTTATAAGTATCACCATTATTATTTGCTTGAGACGAATGGACAACAATGAAGGTTCACCTTCTCTCTACAGATAATGGACAACAATGAAGCTTCACCTTCTCTCTACAGATATAGATCTTCGTCTCCATCTCGCATGCAAAAACTTTTATGATAAATTACAATAAATTCTACTAATATATTTTAAAGAGTTTAAAAAAATTACTGGAAATATCATTAATACTGTTTATTTTGATAGGTTCATTTCATCGCTTATGATAAAATAAATTATTAATGAGATTATATATGGTGTTTTTTACTGGTGATATTCCAACTTTACTAATTGAAATATTAATGAAATGATGTAAGTTTTTTTTTTGTTTGGTTTTTTTTAATTTGTAAATTTATGAGTGATTGCATTATTAATAAAATAACCAACAAAACAGAAATACTCAACGATGAGTTTTTCAACAAATAATAACTTTCTGTAATCCCATCAGTAAAAGTCATGTTAGTGTCTAGATACCATCGAAATATTCCACTGGTAAAATGCATAATCCTGATGGTGCCTCTGTTATTGCATATGTACATGACGTGTATGATCCATAAGTCAAAATCTACTTTATATAGTAGAATCTCTGAAGGAAGAGTGATGATAGACGTATTTATCCAGCTTTGTGTACGTACATACATACGTCTCTCTCTCTCTCTCTCCAGGACCAGGTACAAGTAGTTGGTGCTGGTTCTTTATACCTGTTAGTTGTTTTTATCTCTGATGCATGTGGAGGGGTCCTCAGAAATGTTACCCAAGATTTTCATGAATGAATGCACGTGCCATTCTCTTCTCTCTATCTAGCCCTGTTACAAGTACACCCTTTCTCTTCCTCTTTTTTTTTTGTTAATACTTGACATTCCTTTTGTTTTTATTTTATTGTTTTTCATGTTCTAATATTCTCATATCATTTTCCAAGTTCAAGTAATTGATGTATTTATGATGAAATTTATCTTATACTAAAGCTTTTTTTAATTCAATAATAAAAATATTATCCTCCGTTTGATTTTAAGACACCCTCTCATGCATAGATTCAAAGTAATTTAATAAATGTTTTTTGAATTAATCTGTAAATTCTTATCATAAAAAGTGAAGTACTAGTAAGGTAACAAACTTGCTTAATCATTAAACCAACTCTTTGAAGTTTTGCACTAGATCCTACTTTTGAACTTATATAATCTATTAATTTAAATTTATGATCATTATCTATTTTGGTATTTTTGAAATTGCATTCTTTTCGTAATCTTTGTATGAAGAAAACAAAACAACCTCAAAATTAGTACACCAAACTAATTTTTCTTAATTGGCTCCTTAAATTTTTAAACATTGCATAATTCAGGTTCTTTAACTTTTTTCATCTAAATTGGAAATAGTATACAATAAGCTAGCATTGTTTTGAAGAATTTGACGTTCCATTCCAAAAATTCGGAAGATTTTATATGGGAGAATCAAACAATAAAAGTTTTAGTTTGGGAACTTTGTTATATTTTATTTAAATTTACTTTGATATATATATATATAAAGTACATTTGTTTGCATGTTTTCTTACCATAAAGTTATAAAACTGAGACTTAAGTTATGAGCTAAGAGAGTCAACTTAAGTATATCCAAATTTATTTAATATTTTTAATTGATATCGTTTTGTAAAAAACTTTCAAAGTATGTCAATGAATTAATGATTAAGTCTTGACCAGGTTCTCATCAAGCCAACTTTGATTGTGGGTCAATTATGGTTTTTGATAGAGTCATCCATGTTTTTTTTCTTTATATAAGCCATACATTATAGTCAAAGTAGGCGAGATGATTGTCACGAGATGCATGACGACAAAGGCTCTTGTTATGCCTCCTAATGAGGGGTGTTGTGTGTTGGAAGGGTTTTTGGATTTAATCATAAAATTATGATTAATGTTTAAAAGTTGCCACATATTATTATCGTTACTAGAAACCTATAGTCTGCGAGAGTTTGAGTAAAGGACTAGTTGTGCAAGGGGAAGATGTATCACACCTAGTGCACCCTATCTAAGGTAAGCTGCATTGTTGTTTGATTGTTTTTCTAAGTCGAGTTTCTATTCATTGTCTTTTCTAAGGTTCAAGGCAGATCTCCCTTCATAAGAGAGTCTCTACCTTATCGAGTTAAATCTTAACCGTTCCAAAGTCTGAATTTTAGTTTTGCATTTATTTATGCTTTGTATTTTTAATACCTAAGGTTGTATTTTATCGTATAATTTTACACCTCTTAAATATTAAAGTCTACATTTAGACTCCTAAAAAAAAGGTTGAAAAAGATTTTAGACATGTTGGCCAAATCATAAAGGATAATTATAAACTGGTTACGATATCCAATTTTTTAAATGTGAAAAAAATATATTTTTTTAATGAAAAAATATGCTTCGAAAAATTTAGGATTTAGCTGTATGCAATAAAATATATTTTTTATTTTTTTGACAAAAAATTATGAAAAATTTCAGAGAAAACTAAGTATTTTAATACCAGATTTGTATTTTATAGTATAAATATACAATCTGATATTATGTAAAATTGGTAGAAAAATATTTGAGAAAATCATAATTCTTTTTAAAGGATTTTTGAATTTTTATTTATTTTTTATTTTATATATATATATATTATTTAAACAAGTGGACTGGGCTAAACACAGACCTAAAAATAGGTGGGCTAGCATTGGCCTAAGAAGATGGGGCCAAACTCAACCCAACATATTTTTTTTTTAAGGACGGGCTGGACTCGACCTAGCCAACTGGGCTAGACGAGGACAGGTCCAACCCAAAGCAATTTAGTCACTAGCAGCCCAGTGACTAAGTTGCATGAGATAGTGTAACGTTGATTCACGTTACACTATCTCATGTGTAGAGAAGGAAAGAAATAAAGAAGAGAAAGGGAGGCTTACCTGGCATTGGGGAGCTGGCAAACAGATTGGAGGCTCACGATGAGACTGAAGCTGGAGGGAATGGTGGTTGGCTCCAGTCGCTGATGGAACAAGAAAACGAAACAAGGGCCTGCGAAGGGGAAGAAGAGATGCGTAGTTGGAGCTGTTAGAGTGGCAGAGGAGAAAGTTGTTACCCTGGGTGCTTTCAGAAAAGAAGGGAGCTTCATGGCAAGGTGGTGGCCATTGCATATGCCGCTACCACTGCCGCTGGGATTATGGTGGTGGAGAAGAAGATTTTTACAAAGGAGAGAGAGAAATGGTGCAACCACCACATGAGATGTTTTGAAGGCCATTTGAGATGGAGGTAACGTCTAGAAGACAAGGAACAGTGGTGGTGGTGGTGGTTGAAAGCCACGGCAGAGAGAGAAAGAAGAACAAGAGGCGATTGTAGGAAAATTTAGTAGGGAAGGGTGATTTTTAGCCAACTTTGGGTTTGATTTTTTTTCTCCCTCTGGTTATCAATGTAGCCTCTATTTATAAGTAGTGGAAGAGAACAATCTTGTTTATACAGGGATATAACTTTTAGCTTTTAATTCGATTGGAAAAGATCTTAAACATTGGCTCATAGTAGGCATATTGAACTGCAGTTGTAGGCTGCTTAAGGTGGCCTCTTTGAAGTGGTGCCACATCTGTTTATGTGTTAGTGAGTTGGTGAAGACCATACCCAGACGTAGAGGGATGTTTGGTGATCAATTTCGTGCATGGTTTGGCAAATTAGGTGGACGTTAAGTGCATTAAATGCACCTGCAAAAGAGATAACTGGATCAGTTTTTTCTGGAAAAATAAATAAGATAATGAATAGTGATCAGACAACGTGTCATCTAATTCCTTTTTTAAAAAAAAAAACTCAAAATGACACAGTTTTAGGTTTTAAATAGGGATTTCTTTGAAGTTTATAGCAATCCTTTAACTTTCGCTTTTATATAATTGTATCCCTAATTGATCTAAACTTTTGATTTAATGCAATTACACCCTTGCTGAATTTCAATTGAAACCCAGAATTTACGCGCCTTTTGCACATTAGTCTATGGTCTCGGATTTTTGTAATTTAACCCTTAATTGACTATTAAACTTTTAATTTCTTCAATTTAGTCCCTGGTTTTTGTTAACAAGGACCCCATAGTCCGGCACATTTTGCAAATTGATCCCTTGCTGTGAATTTCTTCAATTTAACCCTAATTAACCCCAAAACTTCAATTTTCTATAAAATTTGGTCTCATAAAATTCCAATCTTCTCAATTAAACCTAAATTAGGCCCTCAAACTTAATTTTTTACCAATTACGCTCTAAATAAAATTAATTTGATCCATTTGAAGTATAATTAAATCCTTGCACTTAATTAAATTCTTCAATTGGACCCAAATTAATTCTTAAACATAATTAAAATTTAATTTGAACCATAATTAAATTAAATTGGCCTATTAAAAATTTAATTATGTCCTTCAACTTAATTTTTATACAAATTTGTCTAATAATCATTTAATTTGACCTTGAATTTGTATTTATTTTTTTATTTTTGGGCATAATAGAAAATAATTATCTTTGAATCTCCTCTAAAAATTGCAGTTTGATTTCTCAGCCTACTTTCTCCACGTTGCCAGCTTTTATGTGTTTTTTTTATTTTAAAAATAAATAAATACATAAATAAATTTTTGAAGAATAACCCATAATTGGGCTATGATAGAGATAATAAGTTAGTGTACAAATCTAGAGCAAAAACCAAAAAGACAACTCTAATGACATCAAATAACTTTGATTTAAGCTAATTAGACTACCAAGACAACTCTAACTAATTTTTTTAATTGATATTCTTTTTAATCCATTTTTTTTAAATTGAATTGGACTTCTTGATTCAATCCAAATCTAATGTTTAATGGATTGTAATTTAGAATGATGAACCTCAGTTTATAAGATTGATGCTGATACATTTGTTTTTTTGTTCTTTTTTAATTATGTCAATTTTTTTTAATTTTCATCATTCAGAATTTGATTGAATTGGAGATTGAACTTTGTTATTTTTTTATTTTTTCATAGGATTTTTGCTATTTTTTTATTTAGATTTTTTAAAAAGAATTTTTATTTTTAATTAAATTAAATTAATCGTTTAAATATAAGTATAATATGCTCTTTTTATGATATTTTATTAGGTTTGATTTCAGAGTTGTTGCTTAGGCAATGCATGTGACCTTTGTTGGCGTTGTCATACAATTTTTTATAATAGCATTACAATCATTTTAGTGATTTCTTTGTTTTAGTGTGTCTATGTCTAAGATAGAGCAACAATAAGTCTCCCATGAATTTTTACTTTCTTCTTCTTTTTATATGTATGATATTGATGACTTCTTTCTTATAGTTGATTAATGATATTTGTTTTGTTTGATTTATTTATTTATTTATTTATTTATTTATCATATTACTAAATTAATTGGGCTTTTAGGATCCAGCCAGATTAATGACTTGAATCTCAAATTTTTTTTACTTCTTTAAAAACACCACGAGCATACTTTCTTTTATTTTAGAAATAATTTGATCCAACCCGCAGTGTAGAGCAAACCATCAATCTAGGTTTACTTATGTAACTTTTTATTTTGAATCTTTTTTTATTATATGGTCTTCAATATTTGGTTGATTAGTTCTCCCAATTTTGTTTTGATTTAGGTTTCATGAGAGTTATCATGACTTTTATGAGTTAACTTTATTTGGTTCTAGTCTATTCAAAGTGTCACTATTTCAATATTATTTTAAATACATATATCATCTAATATTCATCTTAATATTTTTAAACTGTTTTATCTAGTGAGCATCAAATTTCTTATTTTCTAATACCTTTATATTTTTTTTAAAAGTTAAAAAAATAATATTAAACTATTGTGTGGAGCGGGCACGAATCTAATTAAAATCAATGCCTAACATATAAATAATACCAACTCTTTATTACTTGCACTAAGTTTGACGTAATTGTCAGATATATTAAAAATATAACGTAGCTTAGGGAATTTGAAGTAAATTAATTTTAGCCTAATTAAGGAATAGGCAAGGAAATCCGAGACTGAATCAAAATTAATGCAATTATCAAAACATGTATCCTCGTTCAAAGTTGTTACTGGTTTAGGCATTTTAAGGAATTATTGTCTTCTTACCACGGATAACTTTGCACAAAATTGGGCCTAGCTGGTTAATAAAATGGAGAGCACGTCATCTGACAAGAAATATTAGAATCAAAATTTTCCGTGAGACTTGTTCTCTACTAGAAATGCTATTTTTGTTTCCATGTAGGGGTGACAGATTTCTGTGTATCTATAGATTTTCATGTGTATTAGCTGAACTGGTAATTCAATAGTAATAGTTTTGGATCTCTTTCTGCGAAAACAGTCTGCTTTCTTCGTGCATGCTTGACTCGTTTTGCAATTATTCTCAGCCTCAACTGTCTCACTTGTTCTTCATAATTCCACCTTTCTAGGCCAACCCAGGACAAGTCACTGTCCTCTTCCTCTCTCCCTCTCCCTCTCACTGTGTATCTTGGGCATTATCATTAAGAAAATCTTTTTTAATTATAGACTACTTGAGCTGAGCCACATTTACAAATTTCATGTTTTGAATTTAATGGAAGTACCTTTGATGGATTGCACCATCTCACAGTGAGGGGTCCGCTGCACCCACCAACATGCCTTTGAAGACCCACATTTGCTAACCCTAAGAAACAACGACAACCCGCGAAGCTCTTCTTTGCCAGTAGAGTCAAAATCACGTAGGTTTGTGGGTTGAAAGGGGGACCGTTTATGGGTTAATTTCAATTCAATGCATCTGCACCACGTCTATGCCCCCTCATAAAAGTATAAAATTATCTGATGTGAACCCTAACTATGTAGCACACTACGTGCTTTTCCTTTTCCTCATGATGTGGCAACCTCTCATAGAGTATCTTTTGCCATCAAATTTACCATTTGCTGGATGAGCCTGCATTTGCTGATACCAACTTACAATCAATGGCTTACATAATACTTAACTTCCCTCTTATATAATTAATGTGGTAATTCATAATATTGCTAACTACATGCCTGTCAATTTTTGTTAAAATGTACATTAATATTATTTGATTTCTACGTTCTTTTTTTTTTTTATCTCTACTTAAACAATGATCATGTATAGTTTCGATGGTTTACTTGAGGATAAGTTTTATAACCACGAGATTATCAGCATTACAAAAGAAAAGAAAAGGTGCTTACCTACGGAAGTTTTTCGTTGATAAACAATATATTTCTATCAGTAATATTTTATCCACAAAAATGTTACGTAGGTATTTTTAGTGTAAATAAGTTTTTTAATCGATGGATTCTTTTTATAGATAGATTTTGTAAAAACAAATGTTTGTTGGTATTCCATTGATAATGAAAATAAAAAAAATATAAAATTAAAAAAAAATTATTTATTTTGCAGTAGTGTTATTACTGAATTTGTATTTCTTACATTTAAATTCTATGTCAAAAACAAAAAATCAAATTCACAAATGCATCACTTTTTATCACCATCAAACACAAGATTAAACACCATAATATCATAAAAACAAGAAACAAAATTAACAATGTCAACAAAATAAGGAACCATAATATTATCTACACACAAAAAGAATTATTTATCAAGAACTTATAAAGAGAAAACGTAAGAAAGAAGAGACAAAAAGTTGTTCTTCTAAAGTAATATAGTTGGTTGGTAGATGAAGAGAATCAAGAATGAATATTTAATAAATAAAAAAATTAAGAGAATGAAGAAATAGGAAAGATAGATAATGGAGAAGGAATAAGAGAGAGGGAGAGGAAGGGAACGGAAGAGACGTGGGAGGGAATAGGAGAGAGATATAAATAGAAGAAATTCGAGGGAGCGAAAATATTTTCTAAAGCAAGGGAAACCAATATTTTGCCTAATATTTGAATTATGAACAGAATTTATGCCGGCAATTTTATTTGTCAACATAAATTTTTTTTGGTATTTATTTTTTTATGGACAGAATTCTTTGTTAGAAAGTAATAATAAAAGAAAATAGTTCTATCAGATTTTTTTATTTTTTATTTTTTATTTTTACCTACGGATTGAATTCTATAGGTTTTTTTAATCAACATAATAAATTCATCGAGCACACACTATTTTTCTAATAATGCAGGGCTCAAATTAATTCAGACCCTTAATTATATTGAAAAAAACATTATATTGATCCGATAATTAAAAAGAAATATAATATTGGCAGTACATAAAGTACTAGAGTTAATTGCTTCTAAAGAGGAATATTATTGAGCTATTATGGATGGGAAGAACAGGCAACAGACAACGAAAGTTTGACAAATTGTTCCTCAGCATCTCGAGATATATTTCAAGGATTCGAATCGTGTCTTTTCTAGTCATGTAAGCTACGAAGGCAACTTCATGGCGGATGTCTTGGCTAAGAGAGGCGTGTCCAGAGAATCTGAATTTGTTTCTTGCTCTGATGTATACGTATCGGTCGCTACTTTGTTTTCTGGACCTGATACATATGTGTATCCTTATCTTGTTGGTGACTAAAAGTCTAATCGGAAACTTCCTTTAAATCATGTTTAATTAAAATTTGATTTTTTTTATTTAAAATTATATATATATATATATGCTGATATTAAAAATAATATTTTTAAAATAAAAAAATATTGTAATATATTTTTAAATAAAAAATACTTTAAATTATAACTACTACCATAATATCAAATATAGTCTAAATATTTTGCTTGTCTATTGTTATTTTTATACACTCCTCGTTGTCTCTTCTCCTTGTTTTGCATAACAGTGCTTTTTTATAAATTGATCTTTGCTCATTAAAAAATTAAAAAAATGTAATTATCCAATTTTAGAACCTTTCATTCATGTGTATTATGAGTGTGTGTCTATATATATATATATATATAACATTAGTTTTATTTAATTAAGCAAGTTGTTTATGAGAAAAATAGTAATAATTCTCAAGTTTTTTTTATTTTTTTATTTCAAGAGTGATAATGGCCTTTTAACAAAAAGACTTTGATTAATAAAAATTAAATGTTTTGGGTGTTCTCTATAATTATGGTGTTCTTTATCTTTAAAGATATTGACTTGTAACAAAATTTGTTATATTTCACTATACATGATATCAATTCATATAAGAGTAAGTTGATGTATTTAATGTATAGAGGTATTAGAAAAATCATCTCATCTCATGATATGGAAGTTGAAGCTATTTGAGGCACTTTAAGGGCTTGAGACACAACATAAAAAACCCTATCATCTAGATTTTATCAATTGGATAGCCACAAACAAGTATTGTGATAAGGAGAGCAATGTGTTTAAAGACTTACCTCGATGTTAACCAAATCCTATATTTACTTCTGCAAAACTATATAGGCTTCATGACTATACGGTGAGTAGTGTTTACAACAGACAAAGCACTAAAGACGCAACTCATAATCAATCTTTTTATAAACGCGCTTCAAATTTCAATGAAACTCCTTTCGTTGATGGAGATTTTTTAAATAAAAGTTTTATTAGATGATGGACACAATTGGGAGCATTTTTTATTTTTAGGAAAATTCCTTTGATTTAAAAGATAGAATTTGTAAGACAAATACTTATTTATGATGTTGAAGATTAATAATGTGATGTTCTATATAATACAATTCATGCGAATAAACATGTAATTTCATTATGGCAAATTATGACAAAATTATTAATTCTAGAATTTGTACAAGATTTTTATAGAGATATTGTATACTAGACACATAAGCATTAGATTGTTATTACTTACCTTGTTTATAACCTCCTTAGATAGCAAAACACCAAAACATAGCGGAAAGCTATTACAAGCCTATAAGGATATCTTACAGAGAAAGAAAATTTCTAAAGTTAGTAATATCTAATTCAATGATAGTGGAAATCCATAATGAAAATATAACTGATGCAAGTGAGAAACCACATACGTCATAAAAAGTTTTTTCTATCGAATAATCAAAATAAAATGAGAAAAAAGTTATTAAAGATTCATCATTGTTAAAAAAAAAAGTTGACAAATTATAATCAACTATTCCTTCTTGAAATTAAGGTGAAATCTAAGAGAAAACTCAAGTTCAAGTATAATAAAGACTCATTTCATATCTAAGCATCAATAATTAATGTGATCTTGATTTTTTAATTAGATCATAAGAAGTTTTTCCTAGGTTTAGAAATTTTGAATGCATCTTTCTTTGTCAAAAATAGATTTAAGTTATTTGGGAAAAGCTATTTTGTTTATAAATTGATAATATATTATCTTATAAATATCCATTCTTTTGGAACGAAACATATTAAAAGATTCATCATTGTTAAAAAAAAAGTTCACAAATCATAATTAATTGTTCCTAAGATTAAGGTGAAAACTAAGAGACAATCTCTAGTTTAATTATCAGATAAAGACTTATAAGCATTAATAATTAATTTTACCTTGAATTTTGTAGGCTTAAGTTTTTCCTAGGTTTAGAAATTCTCCATGCATCTATCTTTGCTAAAACTAGATTTAAGTTATTTAGAAAATGATATTTTGTGTATAAATTAATAATACATTATCTTATAAATATCTTCTTTCATAATATAACAAATCAATTTCTAATGGTTAATTTGAGTATGATTTAACTTTTATCAAGTTGAATAGCCTTACACAAGATGTCATATATTCAAAATTCAAAATGCAATGAATGTGATATCTCATATCCATTATTGTCTATCATAAATTTAAATAAGATATAGGCAATGTTTATTTGCTAAAAAGTAGTTTTTTTAGAAAGTTGTTTCCTTGAAAAGTAGATCCCAGTAAAGTGAATTTTTTTTTATGTTTATTCATGTCATGAAAAATGAGTTAGAAAAGATTTTTTGTTATTTGGATAAGTCATGGAAAATAAATTAAAAAATAATTATTTTTTTCATGTTTATTAAAAGAATAAGGATAAAATCTTGTAGATAAAATAAGTTGGAAAAGAAAGTAAAAATATATATACAATTTCATAAATTATTTTAAATAAAATAAATCATAATTAAAATAACAAGGATCAAGTCTGACATAAAAAACAATTGAAAGATGATGAAATTAAAAAAATATATAATTTCATAAATAACTTTAAATGAAAATAAATAGCAATCAAAAGAATATGGATCAAATATAAAAGGTAGATTACCAATTTAGAAAATGATAAGAGAAAAGAAAATAACAATAAAAAGATGAGGACCAAAATTATATCAAACTAAAATAAAATTAAATTTTAAGGAATTAAATTGAAGAAAAAAAGGATTCAAAAAATTTTTTATAACAATCAAAATATTAATGATCAAATTTGATACAATCAACAAATTATAAGATATTTCTAAATTTTCCACAACTTCTGAAAAGTATTTTTCACCCAAAATAAGAAGAAAACTTTTTCCTAAAAACCAAATTAATCTTTTTTTTAAACTAGTGTTGCACATGCGTGCGGGGAGTAATAGGATGTTGGGATCGAAGAGTTGCCACCTAGTTGTTTGATTTATAGTATATTAATGTTATCATAAATTTCAAGGCAAGAAATTGGTTGTAAACTGAAAAGGTTATTAAGACCTCTATCGCATTAAAGGTGTTGATGAGTTCCTAACTAATAATTCATATACGACTTAGGACAAAAATTTATGCTAATGAACAAAATTAGCATTTTAAATTTATTATGAGCTCATATGCCTAGATAAATTATTATAGAAAGAATCTATATAGGTGCCTGACAGAACTCACGTACTTTTAAAAACGAAAGTGTTTTTCACAACTCATATATTCTATTGAAAAATACTTCCAGATCAAATTGTTGAATATTTAAAAAATTATAACTTTCTAGTCAATTTCCAATATTTAAATATTAGTGTATTTGTAGATCCATTATGTATACTAAAATGTTGACCATTAATATTAAAAAAAAATAGAATTATTGAAATATTGGTCAAATTCATAAGAAATTTTACAAACCTTGTAAATTCCATAAAAAATGCAAAGAAATACAAAACAATTTCTAAAACAATGTTAAAACTTTATTTTTTTTATGAACAAAAATGCATTTTTTTTTAAGGATTTGGTCATATACAACAAGTATAAATCTTTTTTTCAAAAAAAAAAGCATGTTTGACAAAAGCTTATTTTCCCTAAAACAAAAATTATATAAACTAACTTAAAGGGTATTTGTCCAACACACCTTGAGCCAAAAAACAAATTTAACAAAAACATTGCCAACCAAATAGGGTCTAAAATTTTGACCCAACTAAGTTGACTCGAAACTTTTGATTTGACCATAAATTGTGTCAAAGTCCACTAATTTAACATGAAAAACTAACAAGAAGTAGAATCTAAAACAAAATCAAACTTACAAAAACACTCAAAAACTCTTTATCAAAATGAATAGTAAAAAAAATATTAATAATAATAAAGAACATTCAACATGAACTCAACAATATAGATTTTAAATCAGCAGATATTGATAAGACAGAAACACAAACACGCTATAAATTATGCAAGGATCAATAATATATCATTCGTGTACTTTGATTATCATTCAAAAATTATGATTTTATTAAAATAGATTTCAATTTAGAATCAAACCCTTAGGGATTAAAACCTAATAAAAACATATTATTAATACAAATAAATCCTAGAATATTGACTAATAAAGTTGCATAAAGAATTTCATGCGAATAATTGGACAAAAACTTGTCCAAATCATGGAGCTAAAACAATATTATTTTTGAAAGCATGAAGAACACTTCCCAATAACCCACATATAGCCTAGAAATTCAGCACATTGTCAAGCCTCAAAAAATGTCATTTTTTACTTCTGAAACATATTTTCTTCATTCTAAAAAGTTACATGACTATAACCAAACTATTTGAATAAAAACAATTAACAAATAACATTAAAATCATGGAAGAGGTTTCAAACTTCAAAATAACCAACTTGAAATAACTTACTAAAACATCAAATTTTGAGTTAAAACTAATTCTTTAAACAATTAAACTCAAACCATGCCTAGAACCAAAAACACACACTAACAAACCAAAAAGAAAATCAATAACTCTACGGCTAGATTTTAAAATCACTTTATTTCATTAAATATATACATCCAAACATACTCTAAACATCCAATAACAATAACAGGTGATTCTAAATAGGATCAAACAAATAAAAATAATAATATTTTATGTATTAATCAAAATCAAAACTAAAAATAATATAATGCAATAAATATTAAAAAATATCATAAAAAATAAAAGAACGGACTAGAAATATGTCTCATGAACATCATTTACTTGGTAAGTGAATGTTTTATACATTCCAAGGTCAAAAAATAGTTGATGCCTTTTGGTTCCTTCTTTTTCAAGTTTTTTATTTTCTTTTAAAATTGAGGAAATTTTTATACTAGGCTGATAAATCTTTACATTTTAGAGTTCAAAAAAATTATATTAAATTTTTTCTTCGCTCTAATATTTTTGTAAAATAGACAAAAAAAATAATGATAAAATCTTGGTTAATGAGAGTAGAAGTTATTAAAGAGTTTAAGGAATTACAATTCACATAGATACGGGCAGATGCTTCACGCATCACTTCTAATACAACTGGTGGCAAGCAGTCAATTGATGCAATCTTGGAACATTTGCCATCTCTTCTCCTACTACATATTTCTGATCTCATTTTTAGCATTTGAATTAATTTCTTTTGGACCAACTAGCGATTAACAGGCTTAAGTGTGTAATAAGTTAATCACTTCTATGCCCTCCCTAGACGACGTTCTAAAAATTAAGTCAGGTCATGATTTAGAATTTAATCGACTTAAAGTCATTTGATTTATGCTATAACAAATAAGAAATCGGGCCTTCAGCACTCATTTCCTAACGATAAAAAGAACCAAATGATGCGTGCCCATGCTAACTCCAAGTTCCGACTTAATCTCCTTCCAACAAAAGGGTCGCTATCCTAAGAAAACTTAATTATTCTTTCAAAGCTTTAATGAGATTTTGTTCAGGCTTGGCTCGTCATGGTATTTTCTCTGGAGAGGGGGGACTCTCCATGCTTGCCAAGTCCAATTCAATAATCAAGATTACATGTCCATGTTGCGTTGGAGAAATAAATTGACTTGATAATGATTTTGATTTGGAGCATGGAGAATACCCAAAGAAGGGAACAAATCAAGTATTTATCCATTTAACTTGTTTTATTTCTCGTGCTAAAAAAATCATAATGATTTGCAAGTGGTTTTTTAGTTTAAACTATTATAATTAAGGCTACATTTGCATGTGTGTATGAGAAGAAACTCTTAAAATAAAGAAAAAGGCTGTAATTTCTTGAAGTTGTAGAAATATCAAAATTCTTAAGCCAGTATCAGGATACAGAAAATACTAACCGTGGAATCAGGTCCAGTGGGGGGGGGGGGGGNGGGGGGGGGGGGTGGAATCTTCTTTGTGATTTTATAGTTTTTTTCAAAATAAAAAAACTCTATAAAAGCCATTAAGAGAACAGAAAAGAAACATTTAGTGCTGTCCTCTAGGTAAACAAGGCACATGCTCAAGGGTGAGGGGTTCATCGACTGCATGTACAGGTGTTGGGTTCCAATTGGTTTTCATGCTTTAATATCCAGTTGCTGGATTCCATAATATAATTTTGTTTTGAAGTATAGGATGTGGAAGGTGTGGAGACAAAATGTCTTCAGGCATCTTAGCTGTTCATCTCACCGCATGTGACTTCATGACTGTTCAGAGAGTGGTTCAAATTAAAATCTAAAAATATTTTTGTTTCAAATTAATTTTTTAATGTTTTTTAATACTGATTTAACATGCTTATATTAAAAATATTTTAAAAATAAAAAATAAAAATTATTGTTAAACAAAAAATAGTTTAAACAATAATCTCTACTACATTTTCAAATATACCCTTCAAGTTTTTAGTTTGTATGGCTACAAAGACAAAATTTAATGTTTCTAAGGGAGGTTTTTTTTTTAATTTTTGTTCCCATTTTCCTATGGCAGATGAGAACAGAAAGGAAGAATGTGGATGCAATTGGGAAACCAATGCAAGTGGAGATGTGAACATGAGAGCCCACCATGAAGCCCCCCCTGTCTTCGGAGGATATAAAAACGCAGCAAGGGCCACCTCAAAACACATGACAACATGCATGGGGCTAACTCTTGTAGCGATGATGATGATGGAGTGTGGGGCTTTCTACATGTAAAGACCCTTAACTGTCGATGCAAGGATAGCTGTTTGAACTCCTTAAAGGCTTGATCTATATGAGCATTGCTGTCTGAAAACTTAGGGTTTGGACCACAGAAGGGCATCTTTTCAGATGTTGCATTAACAATGTGGGGGTCAGCCCTAATTATATGATATCCTTCGTCGCTTTCACTTTTCTACGTCCTTTTTGTATTATATCATATAATATCAACGAATTATTCAAATAATGATTCAATATGTTGTACAGAGCTGCCCAGCTAAAGTTCAATTTGCCAATTAACATGAATTAATCATTTGATACGGTATCAGAAACTAATTCAATGATAAAATAGTTATGAGTATAAATTTTATCTTACTTATTTTTTAATTAAATTAAATATTTAAAGATAAAATAATGATGGTTTCATGCAAGTCTCAAACTTAAAAGAATTTCTTCTTAAAAATATGTAATAAAAGGTAAAATATAATTATTATGGAATATCATTTAACAATATAAATTTTTTTGTTATTAAATTTAAATTTAACACTATAATTAAATGGTAATATAAATTTTTTGTTACTTGTACATAAATTTAAATTTAAAGCCTAGGAGTTTATATATAAAAGAAGATAGATACTTAATAAGCAATATGTTGATCTTGAGTAAAACTGAATTTAAGTCACCGTAGAAATTCTGCCTTGATTAAAAATTTGAAAAAAAGCTTCCTAGGAAGTATATAATTGGCGGTAAGAATTGTGATACAGAGAATCCATTAAAGCCCTTGTTGTTAGTAGTCTTATGATTCAAATATTGTCCAAAATAAAAAAAAAAGGTTAGGCAAGGCTGAAATAATTCCCAAACTACTAGAGAAAACCTAATATAATTTTGTTTTGAATAATTATAGGATGGGGAAGGTAAAGATAAAGGTTTTCAGACATCTTAGTTGTTCTTCTCATCACATGTGACATGATAAATGGTTCAAATCATGGTTTTTTTTTTAAATTTTAAAAAAAAATAGACTGTTTTGATGTAATTATATAAAAAAATTAAAAATAAAATATTATAATTAATAAAATATTTTTTAATTTTTTATAATTTAAAAAAAAGTTTGAAAAATATTTTTTATTGATGTAGTTTTATAATTATAAACAGCCACATCAAACATCAAAAGTTTGGAATTATAATTGTAAATATAACTTGCAATTGTACTGTTAGGGTTGTTAGTGGTTGTCTGTTCTGTCAAGCATTGGTATGCGTGTTCTCTGCCATGACTTGGCACAAGATTTAAATGTGAAATAAGACAATTTCAGAATTTAGAATATAAACATGTATCGCTAACTATATTGGATCTAAATTGACATATTAACCGTCTCTTTTTTAGTTTAATTATTGAGATAACTCTAGCAACCCTCTTCTTTAAATTTAGATTCTGTGCATTTTTGTAGGCAAATTATACTTCTTTGACCCTTATATAATAAATGGATAGATGATATTAATGTGTATACAACTTTAAAAGATATAACTGAATTAATTAGATTTTAGACTATTTTTATAAAAATTACTAATTCAAATCTTTTAAATCTTGAAATTACTAAAGATTTATAAAAAAATTTAATTTTTAAATTTATAAAATTAATTAAAATACACACAAACACACTCAAATATTTATATTTAAAAAAATCAGGAGACTAGCTTGCTGTGAATCTAAACTTTTCAAAGAAAAATCTATGCAGGATCAATGTGTAGGCCAATGTGTTTGGTTGTGGTCATGGCATGTAATAATATAGGAGAGAGATTGATATGAGTTCGACATTAAAACGTTTGAGGTGTCTGAATTTGGTAGTTGCAAGTTAACGACGTTCACATGAATAATGTTCCCACACATTTACTTCAATCACTGGACAATTGGCCCACATTTTTTATTTATGATGATGACACCTGGGACCATAATTATATTGTTTCATCTCTTTCATACTTTATGTACTTTTAGGCTTTCTATGGCTAACCGTGCGGGTTTATACTCAATGCCCTCGTATTTGACTATTACAACGTCGAATGATGGTGATGCATATATGTTTTTGTTAAAAAGATAGTTGCAGTGATAATTTTCTTGATAATAATGATAGTCGTGATAGCTATAATAGTATCATTATAATGATTAAAGTGATAATAATGTGGTGTGTTAATAATGTTGATGGTTATAGAAAGGTGTTTATAGCAAATGCCATGGGTAATAATAATATTATTGATAACACATATTACTTAAACTTTTTTATAAAAGTTGATGATGTTGTATAACCTTTATATTAGGTTTGATTTTCCACTGCTACTTCTAAAATTAAGGTGTCTTGGCTTGGTTGTTCCATATTCTCTTGCAGAAACAAGCTTCTTATTAAGATAGGCGACTCTTCAAGACTTAAATTAGTAAATTTTAGTGTTATAATTTATTTTTGGTGTCTCTGCATGAAAAATAGCAAAATATAAAAAAATTAAAAAAA
This sequence comes from Populus ilicifolia, assembly GCA_015708895.1. Taxonomy (NCBI): domain Eukaryota; kingdom Viridiplantae; phylum Streptophyta; class Magnoliopsida; order Malpighiales; family Salicaceae; genus Populus; species Populus ilicifolia. The sequence continues at coordinate 6,860 of SRLM01001978.1, read as the reverse complement.
TATTATTAAAAAATATAAATAGCGAAGAAAGGATATTAGCACACCCAAAAATGATTAAAAATTAATTGATGGGGTTAAAAAATATAAAAATTAAAATTTGAGTATTTTATTGACTAATGAGAGCCTTGTTGATAAAGAAAATTCAATTAAAGTAAGAAAAGTCTAAAATCAGATATTTATGGGCTTAATTAAATTTTATTGAATGTTTAATTAAATTTATGGAGAGTTTAATTGCAAGAAAAATTGATTTTGAAGTCAATTTGGGCTTTAATTGAAAGAAATTAAAGTTATGGGTCAAATTATAATTTTTGAAACTTAATTTGATCAAATCAGGGGTTTAATTGCATAAATATTAAAATTTAATGGTCATGAAGGACTTGATTGAAGAAATCCAAAACCAAGAATCAAAATTGAAAAGGCGCGTAAGTAAATAGGCTGGAATTAAAACCGATCAGGGGTTCAATTGAAGAAATTAGAGTTTATTGCTCAATTGAGAATCAAATTGTATAATATCATGACCATGGAACAAAGTAAAAAGGTAATCAACTTCAAGGTTGTTGTTGGATTTTTGGCAAGGATGCAATTGAATTGATTTTTAAATTAAAATTATAATTTAAAACTTGATTGAACAAATTACAAATTGAGAAACAATGTGAAAGTTGACACATTTTGTCGCCTTTTCATTTAAATAAAATAGCTTGTTTTGACCAAAACGGCCTTGTTTCATGCACTGATTTTTTTTTAAAGAAGGCCCAAAATGGTGCCGTTTTGAACATCACCATCATTTTTTTCCCTGGATACGTTAAGAATAGGGGAAGAAAATTTTGTTTTTCTCCTCTATTTCTCATTAATTTCCCTCCTAACGATGACTTCAAAAAGATGTCAACACAACCCACTTCCCACAGTTGGGCTAACTGTGGAGGGGTGGCAACACAGTGGCCACCATAGCCACACCCCTCTATTTTTTGATAGGCAAAGAAGAAGAAAAAAGAAGAGAAAAAAAGACCAAACCTAGAAGGAAAAAGGGAAGAGAGAGAGAGACACAATAGAGGAGAGGGAAAAGAGAATAGAAGAAAGAAGAGAGAAAAAGAAGAAGAAAAATAAAGGAGATAGAAGGACCGCTGCTAGAGCCACCGCCATTTCACTACTAACACCTCTGCTACCACGAGCACCACCTTGAGCCTCCACAGTAACCACCACAGGTCAGTTCCCCTACCTCTCTCTTCTTCCTTCTTCAACCTCGGCCTCGTATCCTTATGTTTATTTTACATGTAGAACGTGAGATTGTTCTGCAACAACACAATAACCAACCAATTATAGTATAATGGGCTAGTGCCAACCCATTTTGTTTTGGACTAGTGTCAACCCGTTTCATTTTTTCTGGGCTAGTGCTGTCTCGTTTTATTTTATGTTACATTGGAGTCGGCTTATTCCATTTTATGTTAGGTCGGTGCTGACCCATTTTCATGTCAGTCCATTTTTATGTTGGCCTGGTATTGGCCCATTTTATTGTATGTTAGGCTGGTGTTGTCCCATCATTTTAATGTTGGGCCTTGTTAGCTCATTCCAAATAAATACACCATAAAAATACAAACCCGGTATTAAAATACTCGGTTTTCATCAAAACTTTTAAAAATACAAAAAAAGAAAAAAAAGAAAAAAAATATTTTTGTACATATAATCAAGTGTCTTAAAGCTAAAAAAAAATCATATTGTGTTTTTTAATACACTAAAAACAATATTTTAACATGAATTTTAACTTTAATAACCAGTTTATAAAAGTTAATAGAACATTAGCTAAAATTTCAAAAACAATAAAAATTTTATTTTGTTTGTCTTTTAGTATCTAGGGTATAACATTACATGTAATGCGTATTTTAGATATTTAATTTTTTTAATAATTAAACGGTTAGGTTTAACCGCATTAAATATAAGAACCTTCTTATTAAGGAGGGTTTGTCTTGAACTTTAGACAGACCAACAATTAGAAACCACAACAAACTTTAAATTTTATCTGACAAAACAATGTAATCTTCCCTAGATAGAATGTATTTGGGGTGCTAATACTTTTTCTTTACATAACTAGTCTCCGTACTTGATCTTTGATATTAGTTAAGGTTCTTATTTACTAGAATACTAGTTGGTGACTCCCATTTAAATTTTCTATTGATAAGAAACACAAGAATTCCTTGTCTTTTCATATTTTACTGAAAATACACATATTCCATTTTTTATTGAGGGTGGATGATTGTCACAATGTCCCATACATGCGATATTTAGAAGGGAAATAATGTATATCATCGAGAATGAAAATGTAGAAGAGTGTTTATGGTAATGGTTGTGTATTATGTTGTTTTGTAAACCTGTGTATTTTTACTTAGTGACTCAAGGTATCTATACACCTTGATAATATGGGATTACCTTGTAAGGGCATTAAGTTTCAAATATATTGTGTGAGCTTATCTTTACCATTGAGGTAGCATGTAAAATTAGTTATTGAGTATGGGTGTCGCACAATAGGGTATATGTCATTCTTACCATTAGTTAAAGTTATTAGCAAGATCAATAGGCATGTGATAGCTATTAGTGAGAACGTTATGCATTATATTGATAATTCATATATTCTTAAGTATTAAAGGTTGAGGCATCGTACTAATAAGGTATAGCCGAAGAAGTAAGCTTGCATAGCCATGTTGAGTTTTTAGAAATTGTAACACTATATTATTATATATTACATAAGACATCTCAACAAACTATATGTAAAAAAAACAAAAATAGAAAAAGGAGTTGTTACCTAGTTTTATAGTAAATGGAAAACCTTAACTAGTTTTTTATAGGTTCTTGGTAATGAGATGATTATGTAATAGGAAAAATAATAATTATCATATAGATCATACCTAAGGTTAGTTGCTTCGTGTTTGTTTTTTATGATAAAGGTATCTATTATTCTTACTTGCTACAAGTTTGTCTAAATTGGTATATGCATGTTTGTAATCAAAGATAAATGAATATTATGACATATGACAATAATACCTAGGTTTGGAAACAAGACTCTATTATTGTTTTTTAAATACTAGCATTAGACTTGAGAGGATAATGAAGGATAAATCGGGCTTTAAGCTTGTTTTCTTTAATTATATTCAAAATGAGCCTAAAAGCAACCAATTATTTTTTATTGGCTTATATGGGATCAACTTGCCCTAACCTAAACTTACTCACAGTAGAAGAAGGATAACACTAGGTCTTAGAAGAAGAAGAAGAAACATCCATACATATTCAATATTCAAATGTTATAAACAATAAATATAAATATCAAAGTTATATTTACAGACCTAGGTTTATAAAAATGTTTATTACATGTAATAATTTTAAGTAAATATATAAATGTTGTCACTTTGAAAGTGACCTTACTAGTAGAATAAATATTAACTAGATAACTAGAGAAGTAAATTAAATGGGTATTGTTAAGGCACTACAGAACCCATAAGCCCAAATTCATATATTTTCTAGAAAAATATTTTTAGGCTCAAATGAGGATAATATGGGATAATTATATATTTGTGAAAGGATTATCAAAATAGTCTTTCTTCATCTTAAATTTAAACTTGTTTAAGATGATAAATACTAGCCTTATTTAAAGTAATTATGAATTAGAAAAATCAAAAGGTTAACTTTACAGAGATGTAATAAGACGGTTGGAATCTCTACCTAAATGCACACTATTTACTATCATCAAATCATTTGATTATATTTTGTTTTGGGCATTCCTTTATTATTTCAAGCAAGATTTTTTTGTGAGGTTTATAGGGATGAAATAGCAAGAGTAAGATTTACATGGTGATGGTAAGATTGAGGTTTTCATGGGAATGAAGTTTATTTTTATAGCTTTAAATAAGGGAAATGTGAGGCTTTGTCCTTTTATTAGGGTTGGAAAAAGAAAAAAAATTAGTTTTAAAAGGGTAAGATTACTTCCTAGAATTTACATGATACATACTGGAGCCCGACTAAATTTACTATACTACTTATCTAATCACTAATGAAGATAGAATCCAAAATGTTGCTTTTATTAAAAAAAAAAGACATTGAAAAATATAGTTTATTAAAAACACAATGGAGTCCCTAAAACATGAGAAAAATAAATTTACAGGGATAAAATTCTTGCAAAGCTTAATAATCTAAAAGGTGACAACTTGTGTATATTTAATATATGTTTCTTGTCTTTCAAAACTCTCCCAATACTATTCAACACATCTTTGTCTACTTCGTGCTGTATAATTTCTTTCTTGAGTCCATAAATATGTCTACTCATAACCTAATCATTAATGAGGACATCAAAAGTCATGTTTTCTTTTTATAAATCTACAAGTTTTAGTTTGAGATTTCACTTTTGATATATTTCATACAGCTCAATTACATAATAATTTTTAAACATTTCTGAAATAATAATTGGTTCCACTAAGTTCTTAAATATCTTCATATAGTATCGTTGAGAGAATTATTGTCAATGTAAACAACTCTTACAATTGCTTTAACAAGGTTTGTCAAAGATTTTGGCTTTTTAATAAACCCATTGGAGTGTAGGGAATGTTCTCGAATTGCGTTCAAGAATTCTTAAATTTAATCCTTTAATAAAGACATCTTCTGGTGTAAGTACTAACACAACTTATGTTTAATTACCATTTGTGTTTGTTTTTTTTATAGCCATATTGGTTGCCTAGAGTCATGATAAAGTGATAAAAGAAAAATCCAAATAAATAAAGTATTGCTTTCTTGTGAAAAATAAGTTTATCTCTAAACAACTAATATATTCTAAACCCTCGTAGAAAGTGGACTCATTAGAGAAGAAGGCATATGTAAAAATTATTTCTATCAACCTTTTATTGTTAAACTTATAATTGAGGATCTTCTCAACTTCATTAAGAGCATATAGCCACCCCAAAAATTTTGATAGTTTGTATTTTATAACATTTTCTTAAGCCTCCTATCTTGTTTTTATGTCATCTTGCAATCTTGTTTTTCCTCAGTAGCTAAAATATTTTAATCTTTTTTTAGAAAGCACATTACTATTGTTGTAGGTGGATCATCTGGTTATCTCTTTCTTTTTCCACTGTAGCCAAGGTTTGTTTTTTAATAACTAAACCAGGCCTTAACTTTTTTTCCTTAACCCTTTTGAATTCAAGTTCTGATTATAGGATTTCAATTATACTTTAACATTCTTTTACATGTCACTCATGGTCCGAGTCATTAGCTTTTGTAGCCCTATAGTCATTAAGTCCACTATTTAAGGTACTTAGGTCTAAGGTGTATATGTTATATATATATTAAAAAAAAATACATAGCATATATTGATTTTGTAAGGTGAAGTTGTGAATTAATCTTCGTGCTTGAGATATAAATTTTGCATACTTGGAGGGAATTATACCTCTAAATGCACTTGATTTCTTCTAAGTGTATTTTCTTCTTTTTGGGATTGCCTAAAACACTCGCTCAAATAAACTTGTAATTTTATACTTCTCTTTTCAATCTTATCTTAAGTGAATCTCTTTTATCATGTTTTATCTTCTCCTAAATCTTGTATAGTGAACTTTAAAGGGAAATTGGATCTCATTTAGGCAATCTATATTTCTTCTTGAACTTCAAGTTGCACATAAAAAAATAAATAAAATATGCAAAATAAATGTTAAAACATCATATTTTATGCATATTTGTGTCTCATTGCAGGTCAACCATAATCATAATATATAGGATTTAGCTCATATAGGTTTTGGCTCATCTTGCTTATTTCTAAAGATTTTCCAGGTTCTTAATTGTCTGAATTATCATTAGAGTAACCCAACCTCTTAACCTATGCAACCTAGGCATGGGAGTAACTCCATGATATTTTGTGTGTGGGATAGGTTTCAATATAAGTGAAAGTACAAGTGAGCATTAATGGATATAAGTTACACTCGTTGCCTAAATATCCATGTCTAATTCTAAAATAGGTCCAATGTTTTTTACTAGCTTATAGTGAAGTATATGAATATTCATAAAAAAAAATAACATGCATGTATATGTAATCTGACAGGAAATAATAAATATAATAATTAAATAATGGAAATGGAAATGAATGATGCAAATAAAATAAATACTTTAAAAATAAATAGTGATTCAAAGAAATAAATTACAAGAGAAAAATATATAAGTAAATAGATAACAAGCAGAATGAATAAATTATAAAAGAATAAACACAAGAAATTAGGCTTGACCCTAGGTTTCTTTGTGAAGTCAATATTTTGTTACACCATGTTATCTCACCTAAATATAAATGGGAAACTTCGAAATAAAATAGAAATATGTAAATGATTAGAGTCGTCACCTAGCAATTAAAAAAAAACTAAGAATTCTAAAATAAACATTGGTTTGAGAAATTCATATAAAGGGTTATTTATACTTAAGGAAAGATCTACGTTATCGTCATCGTATCATTTCAGACGAAAGGTTATATTTACTTTATGTTTTCTCATAAATTTATCATTTAATTTTAATTACATATTGTAATTATTTTCTAAACTTATTTATAATTATATTTTAATTTATTTCAGATTATTTATGAAAAATTCAATATTGGTTTATAAAAATAAAAGAATCATTGATTTGGTCATGCATAAAATTTAGGCATAGCTCTTTTAAAAAATGAGACTTATTGAAAATTTTTTGAGCGTGATCAAATTGATAAGTTTTTTATTTTTAAAAAATGATTTTTTTTTACAAATAATTAGAAATAAACTACAATATAGATTGTAAATAAGCTTAGATAACAATAAGGATATTTAATGGCAATTTGATTAGTACTCAAAAGTGCATTTTTATCATGGTTT